>JAOEGS010005020.1:27814-38917 GCA_025447755.1 Corythornis vintsioides | reverse complement strand
ATATAATAGAATAGCTGTGACAGTGTCACATGAGAAAATACTCCATAAATAAAGGCAGGCACATGTCATTTTCACTTATGGAATTCCATCAAAATAATACACAAATTGCTGTGCATGATTCTAAAATTCAGGCTAATGTAGTTATTTAACTTCAGGGAACAAATCAGGGCACTGCATTAAAAGTGCACTAGAATTCTATATAATCCTTGATTTTTATTTCTTTTTGGTTCCTTCCCCCCTTAGTCTCAAATATGAAGTAATGATTTTTCATCTCCTATTGGGACTTGGAGAAACAATATTTTGTTTCCCCATATTCCCTCTATTTTTCTAGGAAGCTTTGTGATTAAGAGAACATTTTTTACTTGACAGTCCTGTCAGCTGACTAGGAAAAAAGGGATTAGCAGACATATGGAAGGGGACAAGATGATCCTTGAGGTCCCTTCCAACTTGGTGTTCTATGGTTCTAGCAGAAGTCATGTCCTCCTCAGAAAGAGGCACCAGGAGAAGTCACAGAAAAGGGCAAAATGAGCCAGGTTTATGTGCAAGAAGAAATTAAACTGATTAAAGTTGTTGAATTTAGAAGACACAATTAGGGAGATTTACAAGAGAAATACATAGCATGACAAAAGGCACAGAGAAGATGAATTGGGAATAATTAGTCACTTTCACAATAAGAAAAAACCATCAGATTAGCCAGCCAAAGCTTTATGAAAAATAAAAGAAAGGCTTTTTCCACATAATTCATAATTGCAGTTCTGACACCCGTTTTGCAAAATGCCACAAGTATGAATGGACTGAAAACATCATTAGACCAATTTGCAGAAGAAAATTCAACTGATGATTTAAACTCAGAAGACGTGAATAAAACCTCTGACCCTGCAATATATTTGGCATGAGGGAACGTATTGCAGGAAAAGGATAACTGTATTTTTGCAATCGTTCTATGTGTTCTCTTATTATAATACTTTATAACACTGACTGGATGTGATCAGGAATATCAGAACCAATTAACACTAACAAAGTCATTTAGCAGATGACTAACCTGTACCCTTCCACTGTATCCCTAATGCTGCTGCGTACTTTCAAGTGACCATCAAGTGGAATAATTTAGTATAATGCAAAATCTGAACTACTTAGAGAACAACAGTTTTGCAAAAGTCTACCTTAAAATACAGTAAAAATCCCCTGGCATCAATGTCAGCCCCCGTCGGAATTCTTTGTTCTGCTCTTTTGGGCTGACACAGTTCTGCCCATCATAGTTTTAAGAGTATCTAAGAGTGAAGGACTACAGTGTGCCATAGTACAAGAGAATGCATTTCTAATGCAACACCCTTGCTATAATGCTGACAGCATATTATGAATATAAAAGCAAAGTCATCTTCATAAAAACATAACAAGAAAATAGACTCGTGGCACAAAGCAGAAATGCCCTGGTTGTGGTCTGCAGGGCACAAAGGGTACATAAGACATTCTTGTCTGTCTGGGAAGAGTGGTTTCACCACAAAGTTATCCCTCTGTTTCCTTATTTCCAGTGACAGAATTGCATTAAAAAAAGAAGATACAAATGTAAACATCCCTAATCTCACTTTTCCTTGCAAGCCATTGATATTGCTGTTGCCAGGATGCTGTGGGTTGAGAAACAGTGGAGAGATGTCCAAAAAGATAATGTATCTTTAAAATGCTTCAGAAGCCCTGTCATAAATAATGTATAAAGCAGCATGTCAAATAATATAACTAAAACCCAAAAGGCACAGTTCAGGAGTTATCAGCTCAGCTGGACTCAAAGTTAAACCTTTAGACCTCAGTAACTCCAACTGAGCTGCAGATATGAACAAGTTCCTTTGTATGATTCAAACAAGTTAATTAATTTAAAACATAAGCACTTTGCTGTGTGCAAATGACTATCTAGGCACATCCACCCCAAGATAAACACCTAAAAAATATGGCCTGTGTCATCTTCTAAGTACTTTCCTAATAATTAAACCTTTTGAACTCATATGCAATGCTGCTTTTGTACACCAAGATAAATAATGAGCAGCTTTTGCATAAACCAGCAAGTTACAGGTTGATAAATTTGCAGATAATTACTTGAAGTCCTAAGTGGTGGATGTTTGGTGAAGTTAAGCTTCATCCTACTGACTGGATGTGGAGAATTCCTGTATTAAAGCAAACCACCTTTGCACAAGTCTATATTCAGCTTAGTTACCTTACCCTGCAGCCCAAAGTATGAATCCACAGGAGTTAGTATAAAACAGACACCATGGGGCTCCAATACAATACAGTTAGTTAACAACCAGCAGGTCAAACATTTTCCAAATGTAACAGCATTTCCTTTTGTTCTTGTCATTCACTGGTGCCATCAGTGGGGCCTCTGTCTCATATACACCCTACAGTTCCTCAGGAGAGGTTATTCAGACAGAGTATGCATGGCTTGGGTTCCACCAGGCTCTTAGAGATTTTTCTCAGGAGAAAGTCGTGCAAGTTAATTAATTCTTAACACAAAGTAAAAATCTGCTAAGAACAGCACATGGGCCAGCTGCTTGTCTACAGCCAAATCAAATCCTTTCCACCAGAAACTGGAAAAAATCAGCCAATGTCACAATAATAAATGACCACGTGACAGCCCTCTATTGCTATGGAAGTGCACTGGAATCTGCCTCCTTTCTTCCACAATCTCCAGTGCTCCTTTCCTGTGCTTTCACCTTCAGCAGAACCTGCTGAACACACTGCACAGGCAAAGAGTGGAAAGGAAAATCATTATCACCTTGTGGAAACCTAAGACACCTGTACACACAGGTTACAGGTTGAAAATTGCATCAATTAAGCCAAATAAATTACTTGTGTATTGTATTTGAGGTAATCCATAAAGGAATTTACTGCCCCTCCCTTTGTGCTAACCTGTGTTCATTTAGGTAATGATAACTGATGATTTGCCACATCAAATGACCCAAATAAATCCATGAAGTCTTATCCTATCAATCGACCCTTGTCAGTTAAAGGAAGAATAGCATTTATCTGTGAGTCAGGCTTCCCTGGGAGAGCTTCCCTACCTACCACTGAACTGATAAGAGGGATCAAGAGGTTATCAAGAGGTCTGCAATGTACCCAGAGCTCTCAGCAGAGCTGTTACCTATAGCACCAACCACAGCCTGACCTGCAAACAGCTCACTGACAGCCCTGTGATGATGGGTAACTGCCCTGTGAGAAATTAAAAAGATTGACCCAAGTACTAATTACAATAAAAACAGCTGATTTAATAATTTCATCTCCATGTTATCTTCCTTTTATTGAAATGGAACTTAAAAATCCTCCCTCTGCTTCATCTAATGACAAAGCATTAGATAAAGACAAGGGGTTTTATTCTTTATTGGCTGACAAATAACAATTTATCCTCTAATTATGCAGCTCAAACGGTGTTTTCCTTCACTGCAATTCCACACTTGCATATGGATCTCAGTCTTAAGTTTTAATGAGATCTATCTTTCCTTTGGAATAAATGAAAAAAAAACACCCAGCATTTTCACTTTTGTTCCGATCTACATCGGTGCAAAAATCCATAGTGGCTGAACAGCACAATCACACTGCATGTTTTACACACTGGCTGCTGAAGCAGCTCTTTGTGGCCATACCCAGGCAGGCAGGAGCAGGAGCAGAGTGTTCTCCATCTCTCTGGGATGCTTTAGCCATCCCACCCATTCACCCCACCAGAGCTGTTTCTGACTAAAGAAAGGACCAGAGTATTTTGCTCTCAGAGATCCTTTCATGCTTTTTGCAGTTAAAATACTGCAAGCCCAAAGTGGTTTGTCAGCCAGGATCTGATACTTGGACCCTCTTCTTTCTAGTGGCTCTTGACATTCAACTGGAGATGAGTCAAGAGCTGCTGGGGAGAGGGAGGAGACAGTGATGCCATTCAGAACCTGTCCAGATAATAACCCACAGCAAACACCAGCTTTTCTCTTCCTCACAAGCTGCAACCTTCTTCTCTCAACCATGATTAATTCCACTTTTATTAGAGAGCCTGACAGGTATTTTATATTAGTTTGTATGTTCTTTCCTCTGGATGTCTTCAGACATCTCTGCTGCTGTGGAAATGAATTTGATTTTGAGCCAGGTTTTCAGCCAAGGTAAATCAGATTTACCTTCCACAGACAGACTTTTTTTTAAAAATCCCAATTGTTTATATAAAATATGAACTGAACTCTTTATTCTATGCATTTTTGTATTTTAGGTCAAATGCAGGTTATCAGCATCCAACTATGTAAGTTAATTCAAGCATTGAATTGGTCGTACTTGGAAAAACTGAAGTAAAAATATATATATTAAAAGAACATACAAAGCTTCATTACAAATTCCTTATTACAAGTTAAAATTCTCAGTAAAAACCGCCAAGACTTTATTTTCAAATTAAATGTTCAAGTTCAGCAGTATTTAAATATTTTTTTCCCCCACTCAGAACAGGAAAAGCATCAGGGCAGGTCCAGCTGTGTTGGGTCAAGGTGGGTGAAGTGATGCACCCGTGGTTAGGGACACAGGGCAAGCTGCTGAACAAGAACTTAGGGAAGCCTCCTGCTGTTTTCCATTCCATCCATGGCATGCTTCAGAACTGAATAAATGATTTTCTTCTTCATGCCTCAATTTACCTGTCTGCTAGATGACAGTGATTCAGTCTTCACATGGCACTTTGAAATTGGGGAAAATGCAATCTCAATGTTAAGCATAAACATGTGATTTATTTATTTTTTTCCATGTAAACGTAGGCTGTGAAAAAAATGGCACTGAAATGCTGGAGATTATATTTGCACAGTGTTCCTATAAGATTTTACCTCAGATCCTCCCCTTTCAGCTCTGCTATATTTTGCAGAGGTATCTTCTGCATTGATTTGTCTTTGCTCAGGTGAGTGGGTTTTGGGTTATTTTTTCAGAATGATTTTCCAGATGTTCTGTACATTAACAAATGGCCTTTGAAGCAATCCAATATAATTTCAGCTATATTAATTCAATCTACTTGTTATCCTTGAAACAGATTTTGACTTTGCAGAAACTAGTGTTCACATCTAATGTAACAAGTATTGTAAATTGCCCTTAAGTGCTTAAAAATTAGTTCCAGACTGAATCTAGCATCCATTTGTCACATAAAGGCAGCAAGTACGAGGCTTTTATCATCAACATCCAACATTTGTATCTGAAAGCCACTAAAGAAATGCCAAATGGCCAAAAAATGTATTTGAATGTAACCTAAGTAAGGTTTGAAATAGAAGGAAGTGCAAGAAGTTGTCACCAGTTAAAACTCCAGCAAGATAGATGGCTCCCCTCACAGGTATGGCAAGGAGTATATATATCACATCTATTAGTTATTATCAAATTAGTTTACAGCACCTCACAATCCCAATCCAGCCTTATTCTTAAGGCTCAGAGTGTTAAACTTTAGAGTGATTAAGCAGACATAAGATAGCAGTGCAGGAGCAGAATGTCATGTCCAGTTCATGCTAAACACGTGTGGGTTTTAACACTGCTTTCATAATCTTCATTTTCTTTATGCTCTGTAAACCAGGGATCTAATGTCCATGGTGTACATCCTCAGTATGAAATGGGACAGGCTTCTGCTCAGGACTGGCATTCCCCTCACCTCGTCACTCCAGCATCAGCCATTATCAGAAAACAGCAATTCACAGTCAATGCTGAAATGCTAAATGCTACTCAGAGTTTTTAAGCAATTGTTAGGATATTATGCACCCAGCCTCCCTGCTTGAAACCTCTCTGTTCATCTTTGGGAGCCCAGTAAACTCCATCCTACCCCGAGGATGTTTATTTTCCACTTCATACTGCCAAACCAATGTGAGTTTAGCCTGTTCTCAGCACAGGACAACCCAAGTTCAGACATAACAGGCTATGTTAAAGCAAGGTGTAGGTTATGGTCTGCAGAGAAGATGACTAGAACTTCAGAAAACATCATCCTGAACCAAGGAAATGGAGCAATGCTGTAAAAATAAAATATTTTGAGGATATTTTGGCAAAAGTCTGGGCCACGTTGATGATGGCAGGATATGACTCAAGGGTCTTTTGCTAAAGAATATATATGTACACTGGCATCAGCTGTAAAGCAGCAGGCTGAGAAGGGCTGTGAGAGGGAGCAACAGGAATTTGGGACAAGAAGGGAGGCTGGGCTAAGGCAGTCATGTGCTGGAAGGCTGAAAATAGCTCAGAGAACTGGCAGAAGCTGTTATGCAACAGTGCATGAAATGCACAAGCCACCCCAGATCTGGACATTAGCAGCAACAGCAAAGCAGAAAGAACTTTTTGACTCTAAATGTGCCAACCCCTGTGCAAAGTGCTTTCTGCTTGATACCTCAGGAGGGTCATGGAAAGATGAAGGTGTCTTACTTATTTTAAATGTATAAAGGCAGCCTGTTTGTGAAGGAATGAAGTACAATTTCAGTATCCTTGAGCATAACTCCTTTTCAGATGTGGTCCTGGCTCCTCTCCAGCTGTTGACTGATACATTGCACTGGAACTGCACTGTTGTTTCAAAAGTATGGTGGGATTTGGTCTTAACATGGATCTATTTACACTGACTATCTCTTACAACCAGCAAGCTACCTGCACAGCTGAGAAACTATGGCTTTTGGGAGTGTTTCATTCACTCCCCTGGTCTCACCACCTCAGTACCACTGAGAACATCTTTGGCTGCCCACACTCCTGCTCCACAAGCATCCATCCACACCCTCAGCCTGTTTCTTTCCTGATGCATTTACATTTTGCATAACACGGCTTCCTCTGTCTCCAGCTGTCCCCCAGGCTTCAGAAAGCTGCTGGGATTGAGATGGGAATGCAGAAACTTATTTCACCTAGGTTTAGGTTCAAAACTGACAAAACTTGGAGAGAGAGGCCAGTGTTTCACTGCTGAGATGCTGGCCTGGCACTGATCTAAGGCAGAAGCAAAGTAAATGATGTTTGCTGGTGGCTCAAGACCCTTCTGAGATGATTTTCAAGGATATGGATCTGATTTTCAGGGACAGGATCAAAGCAGTGAAACCAACACATCTGATCTGCTCCCCTACAAGCAAGGAGGGAAATACCTGACGAGCAGGCACAGTCTCTGGGTAGCACAGACTGCCTTTCTGGCCACACAGGTGAGCTCTCCAAGTCAGCAAAGCTCCTAGCACTGCACACACATGCTGTGAAGGAAAGGGTGGAGCTGGCAGACAACCTCAATTTAGCACTGAACCCATATTCAACAGACTCAGTAACAATTCAGCACTTCACTCAGGTACAGGAGCACTGTACATATCTCACAACTAACATGCCCATAATCCAATTCTCTAAATAAAAGGCTCTATTATCAAGAGCTACTTTCCCTTGATCTGGTATCAGAGGTGTAAGAAAACATACAGGCTTTTTATTCCCAATTCATGAAGCACTGCTTAAATATTATCTTCTAAAACTGAGCAAGGGTGATGTAAGGGGGAGTTCTTCAGAGAGCAGGAGACTAGACAATTAAAGCTCTTAATTACAAGGCAATATAGAAGATCTTTGAGATCATACCCAGCCTAAACTCCCTTTACACCAATATTCATCCTCCAACATACATGCCTTAAAAAAAAGTCTACACATCATAATTCACTATCATGTTTTTAAAGGTTTTAAGAACATTTCATGCACCAGTTAGTTCAAAGATACTGTGATACACTAAAAGTTCAAAGCTGCAGCTTCTCTCTCCCATTTTACACATCCTTTTAAGAAGTAAAATGTAAGAGAAGGAGAAGTTGCATGTAATTTATAATTTCTCTTCTCCCAAGGTTTGTACATGTTGCTCTTACCTCAAGATTGTCGTAGGAACTTCTTTAACACAGAGGAAAAAAAAGCTTTATATACTCTACTGATGGTGAAAAACAGACAGACCACATTTTGTATGAAGATGGGAAAATACATATCAACTTTCTGTGCACAGGTCAAACACCCTGAGCCCCCTCAGCTGCTCCCAGTTAGCTACCAGCAAACACTGGGGCAGCACCATGGTGGGTGCAGTACCACTGCAGACAGAACAGGAGCGGGTGCTGCAGCACTGCTTCTAATTCATCATCTTAATCAGCCACACACAAAAAGCAGTGAAATCTGAAGTGCTATTAGACCTAAAAAGCTGCCATAATTGCAATAGTTCTCCATTCAGCCCCATATTCTGGGTAATTAGGGCAATGGTTTGTGATCAGCACTTGGTGGCATTAACAGAAGATTGAGCATAGGCAGGGAGTTGGTGAAGAGGAGCTGAAATTACAGCTCAAGGAATCATCTCTTAAAAACCATGTGTCCTCTTTATCAAAAAGGAAAAAAGCTCCCCATATCCAGTGGGCAAGGAGAAATTCAAGACTATGGCAAGACCATGGTCTTTTGTGAGGATGTTTTTTACTTTTTTTTCTTTTTTCCCCATACAGCTGATGTGATTTTACTCTGACAAGTCAGCAGGAGAAAGTCTAGCAGACAGGCTGGCTTTTTTTGCTCCCTATCAGGATGAACAGGCTGGTGCTAAGTCACCTGCACTGCAGCTCTGTGAGCAGCAGCAGGCTGGGGGAGCTCAGCTGATGCAAAGAAAGCAGTTGATGGAGGGAGGAGAAGCCTCGGCTTCATGCCCTCCAGTGCCAGGCTTTTGATAGTGAAGGTTCTGCTGCAGATGCCAGGCTGAAGATGCATGGTTTATGTTTTTCACAGTCATGAAGGAATCTACTTTGAACTGCAGCACAAGTCAAGATAACTTCTTTGGTTTCATTCCTACTTGGAATCCAATAGCTGTGTCTGAACTACAGAATTCCTTTTAAAACAAAAAAACCCACCAAATAAATTATTTCAGTGGAAGCAGGAGCAGGGGTTTTTTGACTGAAAATTGCCAGCAGTGATGACTTTCTCACATTATAGTAAAATTTCTATTATTATTTAATCCCTATTATTTAAAACGTGCAGACTATTTCTGGTGTGTATTTGCCTAGCTTAAACTTCAAGCCACATGTCACATTTTCACTTTTTAAACATTTAAAAGCTCTCTATGATTATGCTGCTGCTTACCACTGCAGGTAGCTGCAGACTGTGCCTGTCACCCCTCCACCTTCTCCTTCTCAGGTGGAGACTTTGAGTCTCTCACTGAAGGGCAAAGTTTCCCATCCATTTAACAATGGTAATCTTTAAGAACAAACCCCCTCTAACACAATAGTGGTAAACATGAGAGATGGATCTCAGTCACACTTATGCCAAAACCATATCTATTTATTCCTGCTCAGTACTCCTGTTTGCATGTGCACAGAGCAGCTCAGTGCCTCGCCCACAGCATTAACCTGAGAGCACCTGAGTAACTGTCACGAGGTCAGTTTTATTTGGTTTTTAAATCACTGTGACCTAAGGTACTTTACAAGGATGCTCTGCATTCTTTGTTTTAAAACTGATGCGTTTCACAACAGCCACTTCAAAATGCATCTTGCTCAGCTGCCCTCTATCCACAATGCAATTCAGACCAACAATGACATTTCATCTGAGCCATTCCGTGCCTGGTGGTCTGTGGAGAGGACTGCAAGACACCATTTCCCTATTACATACACATGTTTTTCTCCTCTGAACAGCTGCCTAAGGCACAACTGCATGCTCTGATTCCTTCAGAGGATGCTGCCATACAGGTAGCAGTGGCATTGTGGAGACCAAATAGCCAGCTCCTCTGGGTAACTCATAAGGGATCCTGCTGGGAGATGCTCAGCAGAAGGGAGCTGGCACATCCAACAGAGGAGAGGAGCAGGAGTGACTCTGAAACTCCAACTCTGCTGTTCCAGGGCTGCAAGGGGGTGTAAAAGGGAGATAGGCATCTGACTGCCATGGAGGGAGAAGCAATGGGGCTGAACAGCTTGTATTTTCCTCACAGTCATTTGATTTTCCATTGAGGAAAACCAAAATTGACAACCCTTTCAACCTGTGCAAAGGAAAAGCAGAGGCTTTTTCTGCTGAAGAAAACATCATTTTCTTACAGGGAGTCCCACCTGGCACACAGCAGAACGCCCGAGGAACTGGCAGAGGTGATGACATTTCCTCTGAACCCTCCAAGGAGGAAAAAAGAAAAAGGGCACTCAGTCCTTCCCCCGTTCCCTTTGAGCTGTCACAGCAATGTACTGCCCCCATGAAACAAGGCAGGGTTCTGAGGAATCCAGAGCTCCAAGGCAGCTCGTTTTCATCCTCCAAGAGTCAGAAGCCTGCAGGAGCTGCTGTGGTAAGCACTAGTGCAGACCAGGGAGGGGAAAAGTGATTCTGGATTTACAGCCGTTTATTCTGATCCGACCAACAGGATCCCAAATGGGAGGGTGAGGAGGAGAGGATGCAGAATTAGTCTGCATTGAAATTAGACATGTGAGTTTGGATCCCCCCCACTCCTTGCTCTGTTTAAACAGCCCATTGCTGCCTGGGAACAAAGCCTAAGAAGATTATGTTCTGTGACAATAATCTCATCTCTCTAGTGCTGCCTTGGCTTCAGAAATACAGCATTCCAGTTTTCTCCCATGGCCATTTCAATTCCTCTCCCTTCAGCTCCTGTATCCTTCTCCAGCTACTCCCTGGTCTCTGGGGTGAAATGTTTTTCATGTTATAATTACCAAGGCTCCTTGGATTTCCCTGCTATTCAGGCTTGAGGGGGATGGATTTCTCACCTGAATAACAGGATTAGGCAGCAAGCAACTTTCTCAGCAATCTGGGTACCACTTTGGAACACAGGGGGAGTCAGCAGCCCAGAACACCTCACTGCCCACCCAAACACATCCCATCTGAGCAGTAAATGATGCAGAAAATACACTAGTGCAAATATTGAATGAACAGTAATGACGTCACATGGCAGAACATGTAAATATCCATGCAGATGGACAGCATTTGTGAACAAGATGAGCAAGATGAGAGAGAATCTCTTTTATCCACCCTGTGTAGCTCCCTGGAGCTCACACACAATCACACACAGAATTGGTGAGGCTGGAGTAGACCCCTGAGATCACCAAGTCCAGCACAATCATAGAATCAGAGAATGTTTAGGGCTGGAAGGGAGCTCCAGAGGGCATCTAGTGCAGCCCCCTGCAGGGAGCAGGGACACCC
>JAOEGS010005020.1:0-27331 GCA_025447755.1 Corythornis vintsioides | reverse complement strand
CTCCAGGCTGAACAACCCCAGCTCCTTCAGCCTGTCCCCACAGCAGAGCTGTTCCAGCCCCTGAGCATCTCTGTGGCTCCCCTGGCCCTGCTCCATCAGCTCCATGTCTGCCCATACGACCTGACACCAGTTCCCCAGCTAGAACATGGCACTAAGAGCCACATCCAATCTTTCTTTAAACACCACAAGGGATGGACACTGCACCAGCTCCACAGGCAGTCCAAGCCAGTGTCCAGTGACCCTTTCTGTACATGCAGCAGCAGCTCCCTGCTGTCTGCACGGGGACAGATGCTCCCATGCTGGCACACCCTGCCCACTCAAGGCAGGCATCCCTGCTGCAAGAGGGAAGGGCAGTGCAGAGCAGCCTGCCCAGCAGGCACCATGCAGCAAGTTCAGACAGACTGAAGCCTGAAGAGCAGCATCTGTTTGTGCTGGGCTCCAACCTGGCTCCATGCCTGCCAGCAGGCTGGACAATGTGCCGTGTAGGTTCTTGGCCTGCTTGATGCAGGCTGGACCTGGAGGTAAAGGATTGCCAGGAACATTTTACATGTCTGAAATGCCGTGCGTAATATGCCTGGGCTGTAGATTTTGTGGTTCTGTTTTAGGGTATGTGTTGCCTCATTTACAAGCTGTATATAAAACACAGACACAACTCTGAAGAGAAAGGATGAAGAAAGCAACAGGTCGTGGCACAGAGGTGTCCAGGTATTTGCACCTGTCCTGTGCACTGGGCTCCTAGGAAGCCCAGCCTTAGGAGAGGGCTGCAGCTTTTAGTTTTTCTGCTCTTGGTTCTTATGCTATAATGAAGGTTAGTCTGCACTGGAACTGCTCTCCCTGTGATACCTGCAGTCCTTTGTGTGGGCTGTGAAAACAGAACTTTGGTGCTGGTGTGAAAGCAGCATAACAAACCACAAACATCACATTAATAACCCAAATCACTGTAACTGCTCTTTGTGGCACTGTGGCCTGCAGTGTTGACACCAAACACATGCCTTTGACTTCTGTGGCCTGCATAAGAATTAAGTGGATCAGTCTGCATATCACAGGTCACAGAGAAAGCAGAGTGATAGGGGAACAAAATGAACATGGAGCAATGTCAAGTTCACCCTCAGGCTTCACCCTCAATGACTCACTCCATCTTACCCCCTTTGATTTGGAGCTGCTGCATCAACACCAGAGATTTTCACATTAGAGTTTGGGGTGGGAAATCCAGCTCCCACTAAGGCCAAAAAACCCACCAAAATTAATTTCAAGAACAAATGCTGCAATAAAACCACTTATTCTGATGTATTTTCCATCTCCATGTTGCAAAGCCCAGCCTGCAACATACCCCCTACAGGAACAACTCTAGGGCATTCTGTGACAATACCCTCATTACAACAAAACTGGCAAATGCATTCTCTAGGTGTCAGAGGCTATCATTTGTAGAACTGAGCAGAAAGCTCTGATTGATGCAGCACAGCCTCTACAGTCAAGAACATTCCATTGAAAGCACTCCATCAGGATACACACACAGCACAAGTGATCACAGCCACACGAGGTGGCAAGCAGTGGCTACATGCTGGCACAAAGAGAGATGAAACATTGACATGCTTCTGAAATGCTCTAAGAATACTCAGTGTCCTTTCAGATCACAGACCTGCTGTGGGTGTGCAGACAGGGACAAAGGAAACTCCCCAAGCTGGAAACCCACCGTGCCAGGCAGGGAAGCAGCCAAACCTGTTCCTAAATGTCAGGATTTCCTGAGGCACAAGCTCCTGGTGGCCAGAGGCCTCTGCTGTGCCCTCAGCCCAAGCCTTTCACTTGGATAAAGGCTTCAACTCTGCTGCAGTCAGGCTGCAGGGTTAGGAAAAGGATAAGCAATGTGAAGCCTGCCATCCCTCAGAGCAGGTGACACGAGCGTGTGTGTATGCAATGGTGTGTGTGCAATGGTGTGTGTGCAAATGCACATCTGCAGATGCTCAGCAGCCTGTCTGCTGACAACAGTGACCCCCCAGGCCCCACACCCCAGGAGCTCTGCCCTGGCCCAGCAAGGGAACTGCAGTGACAGCCACTCTGCATTTTTTATGAGGGCTGTCTCCTTCTTGTCTCTGCACATCTGCAAATCCCTCTGCTGCTGATTCCAAGCCCGCCTTGGCTGCTCTGGGCTGATGGGGAGGTTTCACTCGTGCCTGTCTCCCCTCCTCCCTGTCTGTCCTTGTGCCTTTGGCGTCAGTCTGTCCACACAGTCTCTGCAGTGCCTCCTACTAGCATGTCTTTTCCAAACAGCTCTGCCACCACTCACCTTTTAGCACTGTCAGACACCTCTAACTCCTCCTGGGAGACAGGAAAGTCCATTTTTGCCAGGCTCACTGTTCCCCCCAGCCCAGGAGACTGCACTAAGCCCTGGGAGCTTCCCTGTTTGCACCCTGACTGTCCCAAATCCAGCCAGGGTAAGAAGCAGGTGCATGCCAGCCCTCCCACTTAACACCCTAGTTCTTCCTCAGTGGAAAACCTGGGAAAATAAGAGGGTGGGGAGATGCCTCATGAGCTTATCTTGGTAAAAGGTCCGGATTACTGGGAGATGGAGAATTCATGGGACAATACAGTGTACGTGAGGGATAAATTTAGCTAAGCCCAACAGTCTTGCTTTCCTGCTTGTAAACAGAGATAATAAAACCTCACTAATTCATCATGAGTGTTGAGAATAAATATAAACATTTTAAAATCTTGATGCACCTCTTAGTATAAGAACAAAACTCAGAGTCACAGAAGTTTTACAGAGGCCACAGCAAAGCTTTGCTAAATTAAACTTACAGAGAGTGTGCTCATGAAAGGCCTTAAAAAACAACTTAAAAGCAATAAAACCTCCAAAGTACACATAACACCAACAGAGAAACTCGCCCCTTCTTTCCACAAGCATTTCTGACTTCTCTGTTCTCCTCTACCAGCCATTCTAACACAATCAACAGCTGAGTTTGAGTAAATACTCCTGCACACATGACTAATGCCAGCTCAGCAAAGCCAGCATCTCACCAGACTGCCTTACGTGGTGCCCAGCTCAGCAGCTTCCTTCCAGCCCAGTCCCAGGCTAGATGACCCTCTGTGGCTAGGCAAGGTGAATACCCTGGGTGGACATAAAGTAACTCAGGAGTAGAATCACTCAGGAGTAGAATCACTCAGGAGATCAAACCAGATGACCTCTTCTTAGCCCCTGAGCTTGGGACTTTTGTTTTCCAAGCCTTAGATGGAGTCATAAATCACTCTTCAATCCCATGCAGCCTGCATAGCACTTGCAGATTTCTGTGCCAAACTTCATTCAAAGAAACTATCCAGGGGGTCAAAACAAAGAAGCCTGTGGTTGTTCTTCAGGAAGAACAAATGAGATAACATGGTAATTTAATTAGGTTCTCCTTGTAAAGGATTGTTAATGCAGCAAATGATGGCTTCAAATGTATGCAGCACTGCAGCCTCACAGCAAAGGAGAGGACCTAGCGAGCAAGCTGAATCCTTCTGGCAGGTTTATTCATTCATAAGGAATTCCTTTCATTATTTAGAACAAATAAAGATAAACCTTCACAAAAGGCTTCTGCTGCTCATGCTGCTCACATTCATATTTCATAGCTGAATGGAGAGCCCTTTGCCTGTTCCATATCAATGCATAAGAGAGGTTTTCCTGCAAAACCACTGAGTTTGCAGAAAATGATGGTTATTAATGCTGAATTGGACTGATGGCTCATCACATCTCACCTTCTACCTCTGAGCTCCACTGAGAAACAAGCCTGCAGGCTGCTTGGGTCATCCCCAAAGCCAGGCACCAAGGGAGAGACTCCTTCCTGACCTCTACAGTGATTATGATCAGATAATGACTTGAAGCAAGCAGTCTGAGTAATCATTCTACCTAGGATTAAGAAGGAAGAAGTAGAGCTCCTATACACACCACCCCTGTGTGCAGCCCTGCTCTGCTCTTACAGCACTACTAGCCTGTTCCCATGGCCCAAGCCCCATCAGGAAAGACAGGCAAGCATCACTGCATCCCTGTGTGAGGGCTGCACACCAGCCAGGCTCTTACACCAGCAGCCTATCACTGTTTGGAGGGAACGTGTGAACATTCTGCTCCATCCTGCTGTCCCGTGGCAATGGACTGCTTCACTGTGCCAAATAAAACTTCTTTTCACATCTCTGCTCACTGGCTGGCCCTTTGGTCCCATGTTATTGACATGTGACAACTATTTATTGATCATTTGCCCTCTAATGCCTCACAGTTGTTGCACTAATGGTCAAGCAATATTTGCTAACTCATCTGTCCTCAAAGCTAAATAATCCTTTTCCAGTATCTCTCCTGTTTATAAACTTTAACAGCAACTTTTTTTTCCTTTTTTTCCACTAGATTTTGCCAATACTAGGAAAATCCAAAGCAGAAGTGTGTGCTCTGATTATGTCCACGCTAGAAACTGCAAGCCCAGAGCTCACCAGGGGAAATCACTGCAAAATAAACAGATGAACAAGAGACTCAACATTTTGCAAGCCTACCAAAAGCTGGGCTGGAACAGAGTGGGCAGGGACTAAAGGGCTGAGTGCCAATCAGGATAGCTGAGGGGTCTGTTAATTTATCCCCCACAGATTTCCTCCTCCCTGAGGTTGTAACTAACACCAACTCCTATCTAATGCCACTAATGCTATTATGCTGGAAAGTCCAAATCTGACAAAAAGGGAGAAGGCAGCAGATGCCAGCAATCAGCCAAGATCAGAAGCAGAGCATGTCTCCTGGCTATACATGAGATAAACTGACTTCATTTCCATATGCATCCCCCATACTCTGCTCCCCCAAACCCCCCCAGTGCCTCCTTGTCCAAAACTGCTCTGTTCATGTCAAAATGATAATTGTTAATTTATTCTGCTTTTCTGGTTGCTTTGCTAATGCAGAGCTTGTGCTGCTTGGTGTCTAAGCAGCTTGTCCTGGGGATATGGTTAAACCTGCCTTTGATCAGCATTTAATCCTTCCAGGTGCTCAGGGGGCTGCAGTTTATTTTCTGTGTGAATGCAATTAGAAAAGATGGAAAGGAAGGAACAGGGCTCCTCTCCTTCCTGCAACTCTCCCTCCCAGAGAATGCCATGGACTGAGGTGGTTGTCACAGCAGGAGGTGCTCCAGGGACCAGGTCCAGATCTCATGAACATCAGAGGTGGGAACTCTGGCCATCAACAACCTAATTTGTCTGTCTTCACAGTAGCCCAAAGACCCTGGGTTGTTTTGGGTCTCACCTGAATCTAAGCTGCTGGTTAGGAGGAGAAGCTTATCCTCCACTCTCTTCCCTCAAGTCTCCATCAGGGGGGACAAATGGAGGGAGCATTTTGAACAAATAAAAGCCAGGTTCTCCAGGGGAGTATTTAAAAGTAAATAAAAGTAACTTGTAATTCCTCCTGACAGCTAAGTATGTACATCTCTATAGAGCCCTAACTGTAGAGTGCAGCCATCTGCAGGGATAAAGAAGCTGCAGATGGAAAAAAAAAAGAGGAGTAGGGAGGAGCTTAAGAAGGCAAGACTAGAATGGATGAATAATGTCAACTAATGCCAAACAACCCTGAGCAAATTACTTAGAACAGGATTCTATTAATTGCTAATTAATTTCTATTAAAATACAATTTATCTTCACTACCCAGCTAAGGTTCATCTGGAGTGCTGACCAATGGAGTTATCTATTTAATATCATCATGATATTAGAGTGGGTTATTGTGCCCCAAGTGCTGTGGTAGGTAACTCAATTTGAAATGAAAGGTATTAATGTAAAAACAGAACCAAACAGAACTCTGCTACTGCCACCCCTTACAGATGGCTTGGGACACACTGCAGCTCCTCAATTCTGCCTGCTCTGATGCAGAATCACTGTGCAGCTGTATGAGATGCTGCTTTTCTCTAGGCCTTGTGATATTTGGTTTCCTTATGAGACTCCATTTTCAATGGAATTGAATTAATGCTATTGTCCTATTTTGGTAGGATGGTTTTATCTTGCTCTAGACATATAAACAGCTGTGAAATTGCAAATAATAACTGATCTCCCTTGCACTTGCTTATGGCTGCACTGTGTAACTCTTTGTATGCACTTATGTGTTTCTGCTGTGTAACCAGAGACAGGAATTGAGGTTTTCACCTGTCACATAATAAAGAACAAGTCACTCACCTCTTCTAGCTAGAAAAGAATGATAGCAATGATATGTAATTTTGAAGTACAAAATAAACTTCACTGCTTGACCCGAGTCTCGCCAATCTTCCTTCCATGGCACCACACTGAAGGACTGATGAAAAAGTAGAAAAGAAATTAAAATCCCTTAGCAGTTAAAGGTGTGACTTGTTCAAATACCACACAGGGGGAACATTTTTCATCTGGTATAGAAAACAGAAACATGTCAACCCCATTTCAACACATGTCCAATTCTGAGCAACATCCCTTTCCATCCATGGGAAATACTAATGGGAGAGGGTTAAGCTGCACTCTGGCAGCATGAGAGCAGAGTCCAGGGGGGCCCTGCAGACAGGAGCTCCCTGCCAGCCCCTGGCACCCTGCCACAGGGCTCAGGGCAGACCAGGAGCAGCCCCTTCTTCTTCTCTCTTTGCAGCTCCAAGCCCTGCAGCCCAACAAGGGCTCCTGCCTTCTCATCCCTTGTTGTGCTCTGCAGCCCTGAAGAGAACACTGCCTGTGCTATCTCTGCCCTGCAAATACACAGTGAATTCCTTCTGATGCAGAAAATATATCCTTGTTGCCCTAGTGGTACTAGCAGAAAAATAACAGAGAGGCACTTGAAAGAGTTAAATCAATTACAAAAACATGTCCTGACCCTCCTTAGCTGAGCTTCAGCTTTCCTCACCCATTTTTTTCCTTCTCAGGCTTTTTCAGTATAGAAAAAGATGTGGGGGGAAAAAAGCAAAACTCAGACAAAAAAAAAAACCCCACAAACAAACCATCCAAACAAACAAACAAAAAAACATCAACAAACCCACAAAAAACAAGGCAACGAGAAAGCCCCAGATAGTTCAGCAGGAGCTACTTGCTGATTAGAAAAGTTTTGGTTTGAGGGATGCAGGTTTGGGGGTGGGAGGAAATGAAGCAAATAAATGGTATTAATCTTATAAATAAATGGTATTAACCCAAAGGCTGATGAGCACTTCACAAAGGCAGGATGAAACCATGCAGGTCCAGATACAGAGTCAGCATCCAAGTGAGTCTGCAGGGAGAATTCAGAGTTGGGATAAAAGGAACAGAACTGGGACTTGAGCAGGAATGAGAACTAAGCCTAGACAATGTCTGTGACAATGAGTGATGAGGATTCCCATTTAATACCAAAAATATCTCCACAAGCTGCTCCCCAGCCCCAAGCCTGAGCTCAGAGCTGAACTGCCACAACTGCCACTGCAGGAGAAATCTGGGACCATGCAGTCAGGATGTGCCCCTGACAACACCCTGTGCTGCAGTGACAGAAACCCTGCTGTAAGAGAGAATTCATGTGGTCTAGCAGAACAACTGATGTATTTGGAATAAACAGGCAACATTTCAGACACAAAACCTTTTTCAGGTTAAAAAACGAGTCTGTAACCATCCAGTTTTATCAGTGGTTCTACTCAGCTTGCTGCCTTTACTCATTAACACCATTACAGCCACAACAACACAATTAACTACACCCTGCTCTAGTGTTCTGGGACAGTCTGCTCCTGCTCCTCCTAAACCTCATCCTTGTTTCCAGCTAAGACCTGAACCTGCAATTTCTTCCTGGAAGACACGTCACACTGCCTTGTCATGCCCTTGTGTGGCACAGCCTCCCCAGCACCATGATGAACCATCCTCTTCATTCCACACCACATTCCACAGGGGCATGGAAACAGCACCCCATTACAATTAAAATCTGACAGATTTAGTATCATTAATATTAAAGTTGAATGGTTCTAGAGGCCCTTCTCCTTTGTGAGTTCACCTATAAATGCCATCAGTATTCCTCCAGGTCTGCAAAGAACACGATCCCTGCCTTCTGATCTCGTCCTCTTTTGAGTTGCAAAAGAGGATTTTATATGGAGGTTTGGGGGGAGTGACAATCTGCTTGGAGTCTTCCTAGAGCACTGCAATGTGCTGAATGCTTTATTTATCCAAATCACAGCTCCCCTGGATTCTGTCACAGAAAGGCTGACACACCGGATAGACCAGGGAAGAAATTAGATCATATGCAATCTGTTACTCTCTCTTTTTCTTTCTAAGACACCTGAAACAGATAAAAAGCAGAGAGGGGATGTCAGATCCCCACTGGGCATAAGCTGGCAGAGTTCTGCTACAGCCACTGAGTAGAGTGAGTAAATATATTGATACCCACTGAGAAGTTATCCTGTGTATCTGGAAATGTTAACCTCTGAGTCAACATGAAGTCAAAGAGAAAGGATATTTTACCTCCTCTGCTCAGGTCTGCAGCTCAGTGATGGAAAACTTCCCCAGCAAACACACCTGCTGACATGAGCCTGAGTCAGAGAGGCACTGCCCCTCATCTGCCCCTCCAACACCCACCTGCTGCCCCAGAAGCCTTCCTCTGCTGCCACGCTCCTGGGGGGGGACAAAAACTCCCCTGCACCAGAAGAAGAAATAAAAATAATAGCTTGAGAAGGCTTCTAAAAGTCAATTCTCCATCTGTACTTGTTTAATGTAAAGTGAAATGGTGAACACCCTAGGCTAACCTGGGAGATTGCTGTTGAGGACAGAACAGAAGCAGGCAGGATCAGAGCACTGCTCTCCTCAGTCTCACCCTACAGCATATTTTGCTGGTATGCCATGTGCAGCCTTTTCCTTGTGCATATTGGACCAGCTCATCAACACCTTGGTTAACCTTGGTTAACATCAGAACTTCTCATCACTGATTTACCAACAGCATCCTCTGTGAGGCAAATCCACAGCTCCTTGCACAGGCAGAAGTGTCCAGAAATCAGATTTAGAGGGAACCCCATTCAAGTGGTGCTTAGCCTGGCTGGGTAAAGAGAAAAATCCTGTCCTGGTTGCACTAAGAACAGCTGGGAAATGGACAGTGCTTGTAGCTGTGGAGGTGGCCTCACAAGGCTTTGTGCAGCACTCTCCTGAATTGTTAAAAGGAGAATTTAAAGGACAACTCCAGGGTTTTCAGCCTGGGATGGAGGATGAAGAGCAGCAGCTCCATCCTCCTCAGACCCCAACCATCCAGCACAGGACTGTCCTGCACTGTGGAGTGTGGCTTTGCTAAGTGGCCTCATTCCTGCCACACCTCTGCGTGCTGCTGCCCACCAACCCCCCAGGCATGCTTCTCTGGGATGAGCATTTCCCACCCAGAGGAGGCTTTCCATGGGGAGATTTGAAGGACCATTCCTGTTCCTCCTCCCCTCCCAGTCTCTGCTCCCTTTGGCAGCATTCCAGTGCAGATTCTCTTAGATAAAACAGTTACTTTAATGTTTTCAAACTAAAGATTTCTTAAGTGGAAAATGGTGTTTTAGAAACTGCATTTTACTTTTCAACATTTTTCATTTTTTTTTGCGAAATTTAAAATGCTAATTCTTTTATCAAAAATGTGATTGGAACTGTTATCAAAATGGTTATAACTGTAGTAAAACCCCTTAGAACATGAAAAACAAATCCATTTTGGACTCTGTGAAACTGAAAAAGCATCAAAACTTCTATATTGAAAGGGTAAATTGAAAAATATTTTTTTCCAGCCCAGCTCTTTAGAAAGGCTGAGAGTTAACTCACTCCTTGCTGAGCTCCCTCTCTCTTCCCTGCTCTCAGCAAGTGAAATGAGGCTGGCTGTTCATTCCCCTGCAATGAGGACACCACAGAGACTGGATTTCCCAGCCTGTCAAGCAGTGTTTCTAGGGTCTGGCTAATCACATGCCCACTATTTCATTTACAGATGATAAGGACACTCTGAGTGGACTGTTTTCTGGGGTTCACTTTGCAGAACAGACACAGAATGCCAAGTGGTCCTGACCACATGCACAGCCCCACTGATGCAGTCTCTCCCCACAGCTATTGAACACTCTAAGAAATAAACCATATTAATAGGAATTAGGGATGTTAGTCACCTTTTAGCTCTAAAATGCCAGTGCTAGTGAATACCTGGGTGGGAAATCAACAACTAAAGGGAGAAAGTAAAACCTTTCTTGAGACAGAAAGATCTTTTCAAAGCATAATGGAATAGTGCACAGCTGTCACAAAAGCCCTGATCCTTCCTCTGCTTCTTGCTTAGATGCTCTTGGGGATCAGAGTCTTATAGAGGTTCAGAGTAACAACTAAAAGGGTTGTCATGTTTAATGGAGCCAGTGATGGCTGAATCTCCATCCCCACTCCATCATTTGCTCCTGCTGGCATGCTAAAGCTGAGCAGCCCCAGTCTCCAGGACAGCTGTGCTAATGGAATAAGCAAAGAAGCCAAGTGAGATGTTATCTGAGCCTGCCTGATGAGGCTGCAGCTTGCAGACAAGCCTGGCTTATCTCAGATGAAGATCTATTGGGCATAAACAGAATGCATCAAGGCTGTTCTTCCAAGACCTTGACTTGCTGGTGGTAGGGGAATATGAATAACATCTAGGCAGCTCAATATAGATTAAATGAGGAACTGGATAAGATCATGGTGTTAATGAATATCCACTTTAAAAATATCTCCCAATACCCAGTGCAATAACCACGCAATGCACAGGATTAAGCTTCTGTCACAGATCATTTTAGGACAGGTAAATTACTGGTAAAATCCAGGACTACATTCTAAATGCAGTGTGTCTGTGGAGACACATATCAACCTTTCTGTGTGTATATTTACCATAATACTTGGCTTTTACATACTCTGAAACTGTCAAAATGCTGTAGAAAGCTGGGTCACTGTTGTCATTCTCATACCTAGGAGGAAACTACAATAAGCAGCCTGCATCATTCAGCTAAAATGATAAAATCAGAAAATGAAAGACCTCTCCCTTCACAAATACACAGGGATGCATCAACAACAGCAGTTTGGTCAGAAAGAGAGAAAACATGCAAAATGAAGACCAAACATCCCCCTCCACTGTGGTCTGAGCAAAATTATTATTATGGCAGTTTAGTAACTGCCACTGAGAATCACCTTGTAAAACACGTAGTTGAGTTAGGCAAATGCCTGGTGTGTAAAGACACATAAGGATTATCCATTAATGCAAACATGACTGTATTATATGTGTCTGAACAGGGCATTGTAAAGTCAATCCCTTGTACATTAACTTATCACGTTGTTTATCTTAAACACTGTATTATTTAAACAGTGAACTGTTTAGGCTTTAAATTCAGCTAGGTTTAGGCACTGAAACAGCAAGGTATGGCACCTAGCAGTGAGGGGGGATGAAGCCCCAGGTCAGACTTGCTCCAGTAGCAGGTTACAGACTGAAATGTCCTGGTGAAGAATTAGTGCTGAAGTTGATCTTTTCATGACATCATCAGTGATACTTTAAGAAATCCACAGTTACAGTCTGGTTTGGAAAAACCATCAGGACTAGGTTCATCTGAGTGGTGATTAAAAGAACACTGTGACCTTATTGCTGATGTGTGACACTGCTCCATCATCCCTGAATGACTTTAAGAATCCCACTGTTATCCATTTCAATTTTTAAATTACTCTTCTACTGAAATCCCAGCTACAGAGTCACAATAAAACAAATATCCAGTTTGAAGGCTAAAAAGTTCAGAAGAAAACTTCCCTTCCAGCTCCCGTCACCTACATCTAGGATGCAGGAATATTTCTCACTCCTCCTGCTGCTCAAGCCACACTCTATCATCTAAGGGAGAAATAACAGCAGCTATTCTGGGAGCTTCCTAAATGGATTAATGCTCCTGTAACCCGGGCTTTTGGAATGCTTCTAATGGCACAGATCAGAGTTTTTGTTTGCATTGGAGTCCAAATCTTTTTATGTCTAGAGTTGGTTGAGAATTTCCCCCTTGAAGGGTAATTCATCAGAAGTAAACTATTTATAGGAATTGTTCTATATTCGGTTTTAAACAAGTTCATTTAAAAACAAGCCTTCGAGTTTCATCACAAACATGTTTTGTTTGGAGAGCCTGATAAATAAATTCTTAATGAAGTTTAAAAAAAGTCAAAGATTGAAACTCTTGTAATGATGATGTTACACCCATTTATATCAAAGGATACCAAAGAGCAAGATCTGCCTTCAGTGGAACGTTTGGCAGAGATAAAATACAAAACATAAGGAACATAAACACTGTTCAGATCTGAAAACATAGCAGCTTTCCAAGCTAGGAGCAGGTCTAGACTCACAGCTCTGAATGCAACAGTTACCTAATAAATGAGTAAATCTGAGGGCACAGGTTACAGCTCCCTGCAGCTGTGGGCAGTGGTACCAGCACTGGTGATGTGCTCCCTCCCTCCATCAACAGAGATAATTACTGCTTATAAGGATGCAAATGAATTCACAGGCAGCAAGATGTAAGCAGAAATACAACACAGTGTAAATCAATATTGCTATACTGAGCCCTTGATTTTTTAGTGTCTAGCAAATACACATTTCTGTCTCTGAGATCTTCCTTTGCCACTGTCTGAAGGACTCCCCTGGGGACTGGGGCTGGTGTGTTAGACTGGTTATTTGTGAAAGATGTGAAACCTGTGGCTTCATTTCACTGAACTAATTTTGCCACAATTATTTTAGAGAAGTGAATTTTGGGAAAACATCTGAATTATTTCATTTCTTCCTATAAAAGTTGTATCGTTTTCAGTTCAAGTTCCTTCACACTTCACAAGTGCATGGTGTGTCTGTGCACAGAAAAGGTTGTATCATTAATCTGGATCAGGTGCTTTTTCACATAAATACATAATCTATCTCCCTCAAGCAGCAGCTGATGAAGATACTTGGACTGACTCTCTTGGAATTCCTTGGAATAACCAGCTCACATTTTCAGGTTTTGTCCCATGCCATAAATGGAAAAAAAAAAAAAAGAAAAAAAAAGAAAAAGAAAGGAAAAAGAAAAGAAAAGAAGGCTGAAACTGAGCTCCTGAGGCCAGAGCTACCTCTTAGATGTGCAGGTGCAGAGCGTGCCAGCCAGGGAAGTGCCCTGACCTCCAGGCAGCTGGAGTGTGGGAATGTGCTGCCAGCACAGCAGACTGCTGACACCAAATGTCTTCTGCTCCATCATGACAGAAGGAAGGGGAGGCTGGGTGTGCCTCCAAGGGCTCTG
Organism: Corythornis vintsioides; assembly: GCA_025447755.1. Lineage (NCBI taxonomy): Eukaryota > Metazoa > Chordata > Aves > Coraciiformes > Alcedinidae > Corythornis > Corythornis vintsioides. Next base: position 14,147 of record JAOEGS010005020.1, on the reverse strand, counting down.
GGAGAGAAGCAAGGGTTTGCCTGGAGTTTGGAGCATGAAGGGGTGAAGCTCTGGTGTGTCTACATCTGTATGAGAAAGAGGTGCAGAACAGGACCCACATCCAGAAGTTGTTGCTTCCATGTTCCTTGATTGGGTCACTCTGCCTTTTTCCCTGGGGGATATCCTATCTGAAAGCTGATTACTGGGAGGCTTACAGCAGTGTATATTATAACACTTCTCATCTATACAGGTTGGAGGCAGAAGAGACAATATTTCTAGCAGCAATTAGCTTTGCTGTGGTTGTTCTCAACAGAGATGCACATAAATTCAGCTTTTCTCTTGCTCCTGCATTTCCAGACCTCAGAAGCCCCTGATGCAGGTTACTGTCAGGAAGACAGAGGTATGGCTACCATGTGCACATCTCCCCCCAAATATGTCTTATTTTCTACCTGGAAACTGTGTCTGGGGAAGCTGGAGGGCTGTGTACGTGTGCCTGGCACTTCTGGACACCCCATTCTCTAGGGCTTATGCCCAGGTCAATGCTGTGCTGCACGTGCAGTGCATCAGGTACTCAGGAAGATCAGATGCACATGAACTGTACCAACCACCTGCCAACAAATGCTAAATGGTAATTATTTGTGACACATCAGACTCCAGGTACATGAAGGGATCAATCATGATGGTCAGTGCTTTGTGTTAGTGCCAAACTATGCACGTGCCTCCTTGCTCTGTGAAGTTCTGTACAGATTCCTTCCCCTGAGAGGAGATCCTGGACAGAAGCACAGTCATGCCATCGAGCAAAAGCAAAGAGAAGGTGCAGTGGAGCAGATTCACCAGTGACTGCACAGTCAGGTCTGCCTTTGTGCACCACTGCATCCACACACCCTGAACTCAATTAGCCTCCAAATGCTCCTAATTAGGCACCTTGGTGGCCTGGTGTGGTGACAGACAGCAGTCGGCCCAGGACTCCAGCAGAACTCAGGTGTCTCAATGTGGTGACAGCTGATTGGGAGACTGCTTTCCTTCTGCACATCCCACTGCCTCAGAACAGGGAATCCACACAGTGCTTTCATGCCTCCTCCCTATCAGTGCTCTGATACTCTAAGAAAAGGCTTTCAGAGAGCAGTGTAAAAATAGCTAAGCAGAAAGTCAGCGTAAGAAACAGACTTGCTAACAATGAATGGCATGTGAAAATATGATAATGAGGGTAAAACTGTAACCAGTCCCCTTAATTCTTTACAGTAAGAGGTGATCACCATTTGTGAGGTCAAGGAAAAAAAAAAACAACCCACAAAGCACCCTTGGGTTATACAATTAAACATATCAAAGAGGTTATTTGCATCCATCTGCAGCATCTGGCACTAGGCACGGCCAGAGACAGAGCAGCAGACCAGATGGACCAATGTGTATGGAAATTCTTATCATCTTCTGTAATTAATTTCTTCCTTCAGGTTGGATGTGTCTCTTCTAATTGTGTCAACATCTAACCAAAATTGGTGCTGACATATCACTGATTGTACTGTGAGTTTATCTGCAGCTCAGCATTCTGGGACAGTTGAGTCCCTTGCTTACCTCAACTCCACTGCAGGATTTCTTTATCAGTGATTTTCTACACTCACTAATACATTTTCCTAGCCTTGTCCTCAGAGATTACTGACAGAATCCATGAGTCAACTGTAATTTGAACCAAAAATCATTTTTAGTTCCCAAATCTTTGCTACTGTAAGACTACAATCTGCAAGGCTGTGGACTATAAGACTATTTTCTAATAGTACAGTCTTGCCCATGACCTGATAGAGCCTGGGTTTGCTTGGCACGAGCCTAAAACCTTCTCAAACATTATTCTGGAGGAAGTTCAGTGTTTTTCTGTGATTCATTCCAAGACATGCAGAGCAAAGATGATGTAAACAGCAAAGCTGATGATGTAAACAGCAAAGCTGATGATGTAAACAGCAAAGATTGCATTTTTTGGTTTCATTGGTTTTGGTTGCTTTGTTTTGGTCTTGTTGCTTTGGGTTTTTTTTGAGCATCATCTAAGTGATAATCATTAATGTATTCCACCAGTATTCACAGGGAAACAGACTCCACACAGCCCCTAGTCCTTTCCTGAACCTGAACAGCTTCCCTAGGGACAGGAATTACACAGAATCCTAAATCCCAGCAGAAACATAAAACACTTATACTGCTTCTGAAGAGAAGCAAGGTTCCCTGAGGAGAAACACTACACGTGTCCCTGTGTACACACAAAGGGGTGCAAAGACAGAAATACCTACTGTTTAAACACTGCCTTTGCACAAACTGCTCCCACTGACCTTCTCAGCCACACAAATAAAGCACTGCAGAGCTCTTCCCCTGCTGAGCAGCAGCAGAACCTCCCCTTTACCCTTCTGGATGATTTTTCTTTGTTGTTTTTACGTGGCTTGACTCTTTAGACCAGTAGGCAGCAAGTCAAAATGCATTGTTGTAGATATGCCTTGTAATTGTGATTATCAGCATCATAATCAGAACGTGTAACAAGCTAGGACAGGCTACCATTAGACAAGTAAAAGAAGACCAAAGGCAAGAGGGAAATGTCAGGGTTTTTCACCTACTCTTTCCACTTTCACCTCACCAGCTGCTAACAGACCCACAGTGCTTGTAGTTCAGAGAATCACAGGATCACAGGGTGTCAGGGGTTGGAAGGGACCTTTGGCAGACCCCATTTTCTACATGCAGTTCAGGCAGTGCAGTAACTGAATCAAAACCAATCACCCCTTTAAAAATTATTCTTCTTTTGTTTGGAGACACTTGCTGCTCCCTTCCTCAGCCCTCTAGAACACAAATCTTCCCTCTTTACCATGTGGTGTTCACAGAAGAGTGAAGCATCCTTTTTTAGCAACAACTCCAATCTTCCTGATTCATTCCCATCCCTCCAGCTTCTGCAGACACAAGGCCCTCTACAGACCCTGAAACACTCCCCACTTTCCTCTTCCCTATCATCACAAATGCAAAGTGATGGAAGGTGCAAAACTAAGAGATGATCAGGTCAACCTAGCACTGAAAGTTTAGCAGTGTCCTTTATCAGCCTGCTATTCATGCTTAGCCACCACTACAGCTCGAGCCAGCTTCATTCTCATTTTAATATACCATACAGAAAAGCAGCCTAAATATACACCCCCAGATCTAAAGCACATAATCTGTATACTACAGGAAGAGCCAGATAATTTCCATTAGTTTCCTATGTAGGAAAACCACCATTTACACCCAGAGCATCTAATTATATTCAAATTCCAAAAGACAGTGTTGGAAGTACTTTAAATTCATCGTTTTGGGGAGAGTCACTCAGGGGTGTAAGTAGTTGTGTTTTAATGTGCATTTGGGGTTTCATACATCTCTGTGGCTCCCTGCTAAGGACACTGGTGCTCCAGGGTGCTCAGCTCACCTAGGAGACACCTCTTCATTCCACATGGAAAGAACAAGTCAGAAAGTAGACTCACCAAGGTCACACAACAAACAGGAGCCACTGATCAACGTCTTGTGTGCAGAGGTTCCACAGAAGACAAGAAGAAACACCTTTTTCCCTCTGCTGCAAGTGACCTCTCATGCTTACCAAAGCCACCAGAATACAAATAAGCCAAAGCAAAAGGTGTCTGCAAATGGCACAGAACTGTCACCAGCTAGCTGTTTGGAGAGCTTGTTTTCTCAAGGCACAGCACATGGACATGCAGAAGATGGTCCTTCCCAGACAGAACTTCTGTTCCTTGCACTTAGAAGCTCCAGCTCTTTCTTTGGTTACTCACTGTACAGCAAGCAATGGAACTTCCCCACCACCAGCTGGAAACCATCCTGTTCTTATTAGTGTTCCCACCTTAGATGACCTAGGTATTTTTTCCTGCCTCTACTGAGACCTGTGTGAAGAATCTGGAGCTCCAAACAGCACAATATGTAATAATCCAGTGACTACCACAACATCGCTCAATAATGTATTTTCAAGTCATAGCATAAAAAAAAAAAAAAAAAGAGAGAGAAGAAAAAAACCCAAGAAAACAACCAACAAACAACCTAGGAAAATGGGACAGCATCTTTAAGAGAAATTTCTTCCATTTTTCAACTGTGGAAACACTATAAAAAGCACCATTCTCATTCTGAAGCACTCTGACTGTGTAGCTTGTGTCACATAACCCAAAATTCTTTATCACTTCAAGGCCTATACAAAGCATACAGCAGGATCCTTCATCTGCCTTTGAAATGCAGTCACCTCTGCAGTAGAATGTGGCAGGTGCTTGACAAGTTGGGGCTACACTACCCAAAAAGCAGAAATGATAAATAGAAGAAGAAACCTCTTTCCAGTCGAAATTGCAAAGGAAAAATAAGAAGGAGAAGAAGCAAGCTCTGATCTAATTCTGGCTCAGAACTAGCATCCCCATTTCCACAAAGTGTGCTGCAAGATCCCTTACATACAGAAAAAAGAAACCTCATTTTGCCAACATACCTTTGGGTACACCAGAGTTTTCCTGTGTCCAGCTACTGAACAATGTTCTTTTCCAGAAGGCTCCAGGGGCTCAGAGCAGGCAGGTAAATCTCAGGTATGATAACTTAGTACAAAGGACAGGTGAGCTTGGATGCTTAGATTTCTGCATATCCAGCTTGAGATAATTAAAGCAGATTTCACCTTTTTTTAACACTGTTAATGCCTCTAAAAAGGGCATTAAAAAGGAACATTCAGGCATACAGAATCACTAGTCTGCAAAAAACCCCTGGGTTTCATTCTTGATAGAGACTAGAGGTGAGCTACAGACAGCAGAGAGACTTCTGGCTTTTCACCTTTGCAGAACTTAACTGCCATTCTAATTCCAGCTCTGAATTAAGTTAATTTTACTGGATCACTGACTGCTTTGTGTAGAGTGATTTTTTTTCCTTTTTGTTAAAGCTGCTATGCTTAATCTCCTTTGAAGGAGCAGGGAAGGTCCTGCTCAGGACTGGGGAACAGGCAGTGCCAAACTGGGAATTATTTCTCTGTTTTATGGCAAACAAAGGATTGCAGCAACAGACAACAGAGGTGATGAACAAGTGACACTGGAGGAGCAGCAAGGAGTGGGACATAGGTGTTATAACAGGTTTCACTGCTGCAAGCTTTAACTGGCTTGCTGAACTCCTGCCTCTTTACGGAAACACTCTCTTGATTTCTCCAAACACTTGTTCTCACTTGTTGTTATCTAAAAAAACACATGTAAGAGATGGAAACACTTTGTATTAATAAGAACTGAGGCCTGAGAGTTGCACCTACAAGACCTATTGAGTGCTCACTGCCAGTCCCTGTGACAAGCCCTCACTTCTTACTGTGACTTGTGCAATGGCCTGAGCAAGCCTGGTCCCCAACACGTGAAAAATAAAAGACAAAATGCCCCCTTGCCCCCCAGTGCTCCACAGCTGCTCTGCACAGCAGCACTCTGAAGCTGGGGGCACCTGCATGAGCCATCACCTCACCTCTGAGCAGCCCTGCTCCCCAGATGCTGAGGAGGGACAGAGCAAACACAGTTGGAGGGGAAAAGAGGGAACCAAATTAATAAATTCATCACTGTGACAAAACACACACAAATCTCTTCATTTATCTGTCAACCAGAGGCATGCATTATTCAGCAGCTGAAGCAGTGAGGATGTGGAAAGGGGACTGTGAAGCCACTGCTGCAGACTGTGGTGAAGCAGCTGACCCAGCTGGGTGCTACATAGCTAAGGGGAGGCAGGAGGATTCAGCTCCTGTGGACTTAGCAATAAACACAGCCCCAACTTTGCTGCACAGCTAGATTTTCTTCCTCCTGTCTCACAAGCCCTAAGGAAAAACAGCAGAATCATGGCTTTCCCTTCCTATTGCACAGGGAGAAAGATTTCTGCCAGTCTAGGAATCCCCTCACATGAAAAAAAGATTTCTTCAGACTTGCTGAAGTCCCCTGCCTGGCCAGGCTCACTCCCCTGCTGACAGGGAGCTGGATCTCTTACAAAGACTTTCTCCTTGACAAGATGCACTGTGCCGAGTTCTACATTTGCAAGTTGCAGCTCCAATACTGGAAAGCAGCAGCATGGTGAGCTCAGAATTCACTCTGGTAACACTGGTCCTGTTCAAGTTAAGCTCCAAGAAGGTTTTCCACTGATTTTGAAGGATCTCATTCCAAACAGATGCTCACTACTCACGAGACATTTACTTATCCTCTGTGCTAAATACTGATCTGCTTCTTCAAACACACTGAAGCCTGCTGGGATGTAGAAGAGCTGAGGAAAACTACAGTTAAACACAAGACTGAGTCCCAGTGGTCAGCACTGTCAGACTGGAAAGCAACACAGCAAGGTGGCCAGCAGTCTGAAACAGGATGAATTTAGCCACCAAGGAGGTGGACAAAGGGGGTTTCCATGCCAGCTTTGCTACATGGCATGATTAGGGAAAAAATATCATTCTCAGGCTGGCTCATGCACCAGCTTGAGCTCCCCGAGTTCTCCATTTCCCTTGATTCCTTTCTGCAGTGAGGACACAGAAAAAATGCCTGCCTCTCACTGAAGTTGATAACAGCTCTTGCTCAGGCTCTTAAATGAGGCTTTGCTGAGCTTTCAGGGCAGATGGAAAAGTCATCAAGGAGAAAAGAACTATAATTTTCTGACCAGGAAACAGACTGAGGACTCTCCCACAGACTACTGCCTGCCTTTTCCATCAAGGCTAACCACTTTTTGCCACGTACTTCTCTCCTCACAAGTGACCTGTGAGCCAAACTTTGCTCTACCCTTCCATAATAGCAGCACTCAGCTAGAGAAGCATCTGTGCAGGACCAGAAAAAAGACCTGGTGTCAGCAGTGCAAGAGGGGACCACCTGGGAGGAGAGAGGCAGGGAGAGCCCTGGGACAGCTGGTGGGAGTGCTGCATTACACGGCTGCAGGAGGCACTAGGAGGATGGACCTGCAGGGCTGGGTCAGGGCTGGAGTGATACTGAAGCCTGGTGTGTCACAGAAAAGCACCTGGATGACCAGCAGAGCAGCCTGCAGAGCTGACATGGCACAGCAATGAACAGCTCTCCAAGCAGGCTATGGGTGCCCTGGCAGAGTGCAGGAGCTCAGTGTGGCAGCTCTGAGCATGGCACACCGAGGGAGGCACAGGCTCAGGAGCCCAGCCAGGAGGCAGTGTTTGGGTCACTGCTGAGCAGCAGCAGAGCAGGGCTGTGCTAGCAGGAGGTGCCCTGGCAGAGCTGCTGGAGGGCACGGGAAGGGGATGGCTGGCAGCACTGCAGGGCAACTTACTGGTGCCCTGGCAGTGCCGGGGAGGGGAGCCCAGGACACCGCAGAGCAGAACTGTGCTGCGGAGGTGAGGGCTCGGGACCAAAATGACACTGGGTGAAACGGGTCTGCCAGAAACGAGGTGCAGAGCCAGTGCTGAAGACACGAGTGGCAGCATCCCGTCAGCCTCCTGTCAGCCTCCCACTTCTAGCCCAAAGTTCATAGCCACACCAACAAACCAACAGCAACACATTCAGGAAGGGAACCTGCACCATGCCAGGTGTCAAGATCATCTGTTAAGCACCACTTAGGTGAAACTCCTTCATGAGTTATTAATCATTAGCAGCAGGAGCCCTGATGTTTGCAGCAATACTCAAAGACCATGTGAGAAAGTCCCTATTGGGCAAAAATAGGGGCTAGGAGGGATCACCCAGTCCCTGCCCCAAAGGGCTTCTAACAGGCACAGTAAAGCAAGCAGGGGAAGGAGGACAGAGCTGGGTACAAAGGCACAGACTTTAGTGACATACTAGAAAGGCAGCTATCTTTGTCTAAGAGATGGCAGAGCAGAGCTGCTGTGGGGTTCACACCTTGGCCAGAGCTGACCTGACCTATGGCCCAGGCTCTGGCCTGCCTCTCCCAGCTGATACGGCTGGTGGTGGACACCAAGAAACACAGACCAGAGAGGAAGATGGGGATGAGGGAGAGGCCTCATGTCAGCCAGGCCTGGCCAGCTCCTCCCAGGGTGGCAGACTCAGGAAAGCTTGGCAAGGGGCAGTGCCTGTCCAGCTGCTAAGCACTGCTCAGCACTGCAGGGGCAGGATGCTAGTGGGTGTGTCCCCCTTCCCCTTACCGTCCTCAGATCCCCTCTTCTCAGTTGCAGCTCAAGTCCCACTCCCTGTTAGCTCCTGCTCATGGGTGTCCCAGGAAGCCACTTCCACTCACCAAGCAAGAAACAGGGAGCCCGGATACAGACACCAGGCAACTGCACGGAGAGGAAGGCTGCAGAGTGGTGAGGAAGCAGGCAGGGCAGAGCAGACAGGGCAGGATGCTCCGACCGCCCCGTCTAGGGCAGCGGGGCAGCCGGGACGAGCGGGGCGGGGGGCGGTCGGGAAGACGCGGCTCTGCCGGGGCCAGCTAAGACCCCGCTGTGGTCCGGAGCCGGGGAGGCACTCAGCCGCACTCGGAAGACTCCCAGCCCCAGCGGGATGGGAGCGGGTGCCCCTCCAGCCCGCCTCGAGGTATTGGGGAGAGACCCCCATCCCGCCCCGGCCATCCCCACCCTCCGTCCCCAGCCCTGGGCTCTGCTGGGGAAGGGGAGCCGGGGAAGAAAGGGGGGCAAGGGCAAGGAGAGCTAACGGGGGAGCTGTGAGAGGCTGGGAGGACACCCCCCCCCATCCACCCCGCGGTCACAGCCACCGGATCGTCCCCGGCCCCCCGCTGCTGCTCCTGGAAGGGGTAGAGACAAACGAGAGCGGGACCCACCGTGTCCTCCGCGCAGGGACACCGGGGAGCGGTAGATGGAGATAGGCACAGAGTGGTGCTTGCTGCCGTGGAAGTGATGCTCATGCTGAGCCTGAGACACAGCCGAGGAAGAGGAGGCAGGAGAAGCCACGTTAGAGGAACTCCACACCGAGCTGGCGATACATCCCCAAAAGAGGGAGCACATCCACAGGGTGCAGGCGGGGCGGCGTCCCGGGCAAACGCTGGGCTCTGTGCTCAGGTGCATGGTCAAGGCACAGCGCACCTGCAGACGGACAGTCTGAATTCCAGCCGCACACACGGGGCGAGGTTCATGATGCCAGGGGACCCATGCCAGCAGAACAGAAGAGTCGCTTCCGAGGCTCTGGGGGGTGCGTGCGTGCTCAGGAGGCAGAGAACGGTGCGTGTCAGTGCGGGAGCGGGCGCTGGAAGGCACGGGGAGGGAAGGGGAAGGCTCGGAAGCGCACACGGAACAGAAGCGGCGTTCCCGGGGCCGGAGCTACTGTGGCAGGAGCCCCGCGGCCGCTCCGAGCCTGCGGGCCAGCGCCGGGCAGCCGCACATGGCAGCGCGGGGCTGCTGCGGCTGGTTCTCGGCTCCTCGGCGCTCCGGCTCCCCCAGGACTTTCTGTGCGACCCGCCTCACTCTGCCGAGAGGGAGCTGCCGAAAGCCAAAGAGAAGAAACAAGCCGGAGACCCCAGGTGCATTTTGGTTGTTGTTTTTGTTTTTATCCCAATTCCAGAGGGTTTCTGTTGCTTCTCCACTAGCAAGTGTTGCAATGCAGAACAGCAACACGCGCACACACAGAGATCTCGATTCTTATCCTTCCACCGCGATCCAGGCGGCCGAGGGACTCAAGCCGATGAACCCCGCGCAGCCGGGGAGGGCATCGCCAGGTCTTCCCAGACGGGTGCGGGCGGAGGAGCGGCGCGGGCTGGGCCGGGCGCGGGTTCGGCGGAGCGAGCGGAGCCGGGGGCGGGCAGCGGCCGGGGCGCCAAGTGCGGCCAACTCGGCGGCGCAGGTGAAGCGCAGCCCGGGCGGCGGGGGAGCGGCTCCGCCAATGGGGCAGCTGTATGCAAATGAGCCGGCCGCGGCCGGCCAATGAGCGCGGGGCAGCTCTCCGCAGAGGGACTGGCTGGTTCCGGGGGGAGGCGGGGCCGGGAGCGGGGCCGGGGGCGGCACCGCCCGCGCCATTCACGCGCCGCTGCCTCACGGCCGGGCCCGCCGCCCCCGCCGCCCGCCGAACTTCACCCTGCCCTGGCACCGGGAGAGTCGGGCCCGCGCCGCGGCAACAGCGGGAAACGCGATCCCCAGAACTCTTGGCACAGGAGTTGGCGCCGCTGGGCGAGCCGAGGGGAGCCTCACCAAGCACCGCACCGGGGAGGCACCCCCGCGGCCTTTCGTTATGGCTGGAAAGGACCTCCAGGGTCATCAAGTCCAATCTTTGTCCCAGCATTTCTCTAACCACTACACCATCTCCTCAAGCGCCGCATCTATTCGTTCTTTAAACACCTCCAGGGATGGTGACTCCACCACCTCCCTGGGCAGCTTGTTCCAGCGCCCAACTACCCTCTCAGGGAAGAATTTCTTCCTAATACCCAATCTAAACCTCCCCTGAGGCCATTTCCCCTCGTCCTATCATTACTAATTGTAGAGAAGAGACCAACACCAGCCTCACTACAACCTCCTTTTAGGTAGCTGTGGAGGGCAATAAGGTCTCTCAGTCTCCTCTAGAATAAACAACCCAGTTCCCTCAGCCTCTCTTCAGAAGCAAACAATCAGTTTCTAACCCACCCAGCCCGTTTCTAACCCAATAACATCCAGTTTCTAACCCAACACATCAAATTTCTAACCCAACACATCCAGTTTCTAACCCCACCAGCCCGTTTCTAACCCACCCAGCCAGTTTCTAACCCAACACATCCAGTTTCTAACCCACCCAGCTCATTCCTAACCCCAACGGCGCAGACACGCAACTCTCATCGGTCCCCCCGTCCCCTCCCATGCTGCACGGGAGCAAAGTGGGCACCAGCAATGACTGTGCTCATTAAAACCCCATACTGCTTTTATAGATTATTTTTTTTTCCCTCTCAAATGCTCCTGGAACAATTGGCCAAGTCCAGGGATTCGCACTTAGTCCTTGGAGAGTAAGGACTGCAGCCAGAGTTTGCAATCCATAAATTAATTAATAAACAAAGGCGGCACCATTACCTAGTAATTTACTGCCTATCAATTTGCATGGCAGAAGTGCCCAGCCACTCTGGGGAAGCCAGGCACCGAGGGTGAAGGGACTCAACACAAGATTGCTCAGGGAGTCAGTAAGGAGCTTTGGAGAAGGAGCCAGCCAGCTGCAGACTTGCCTTGGACGGCCCTGCCTCCATCTCCTGCTTTTATGCCTTCAAACGGGAATATATTTTTTTATGGTTCTAAGTTTCCTTCTTTTCCCCTCCAAGATCCATCTCAGAAACCTGCTTGACTCAAGCACTGAGTATGACATCAGTATTTCCCTAATGCAGAGAACAGTGTTTTCTGTCACTGATCTCTCTTCGGTGCAACACGTCAGTAACTCATAATTACCAGCCCGAGCTGTACACCTAGTACTTCTAGCTGAGCCTGATAGGCTTCTAATCTCTTTTCTAGTAACTTACAGTTTAACTGGTCTATAGCAGTGAAAAATACTTAGTGCTTTGCTGGGTTTAATCAATGACTGGACGGCAAAGCTGGAAGCCAAGAATATTACTTTCAAATTTATCCAACATCTGCCACCTGAGAATTTCAGAGTGCTCTAAAATCTTTTATTAATGAAGCCATTCAACAGCTTTAGGTATTACTTTGCCATTCTGCAGATAAGGAAATGGAGGCTCAGAACCGTTGAGCCAGTGAGTGACAGATAGTCATGGGAACTGAACAGAACAGACACTGAGCACATAACCAGTCCCTGCTGCTAGTGTAAAATGTTTGACTGATTTGGTGGCCATTTGTCAGCCTTGAAGAGTGAAAACCAGCCTTCTTCACAGCAGTGCACACAGCTGGAGACAAGGCTGCACTCGTGGTGCAGGTGCCTGCTGCCCAGCAGATCATAATCACAGAATCATTATGGTTGGGAAGAACCTCTAAGATCATCAAGTCCAACCTTCATCTCAACATCTGTCTCTCCACCAGCCCAGACCTGCAGTGCCATGCACAGAGGAGTTTTGTCTGTGCGAGTCAAACGACCAAAAAAAACCAAGAAAAAGGGAAAAACTGGGAAGCTGACTATAAATACATCTTGGGGTTCTGGTGCCACCATAAAATACTGGAACTTCACTCTGCTTTATTAGGTGTCAGTGGATGTATTTACTGCCCTGTAACTCACAGGTGACTTGTTTATTTAGCAGCACCACTGCAGGAAAGAGGGCAGGTCTCAATTGCAGTTTCCCCTCTTGGGTGGCATGGAAAAGTTTACAGTCAGAAGTTAACTTTCAACAACATTACTCCCACCAGATTTACTTCAAAAGACACTTTTTCCCCCCCCCCCGTTAGTTTAGTTGGGTAAACAAAAGTTTTCTAAGTGCCCTTGCATCTTCAGCACTTGGATGGGTGCCTTAAAAAGATAAAGGGTTCCATCAGAAGTTTCTCCACACAGCCATTAGAAAAGTAGTCTTACTTCATATATAGCTGTTTCCTTAACTGAAAGAGCAGAGGGACACCATATTCTGCTGAAATAATAAAGCAATTGTTTCTGAGTTTTAAGTCCCAGAAAGACAGCCAGCTGGCTTCAAGCCTAGGAGAAGTTTGTGTTCTACCTTATTTGTGTCAGCAGTGAGAACTATTTCCTATTAAAGCTTAGCTGTTAATTACTTTGCTGCATTCAGCACTGAAAAAGTCAGCCCTGCTCTAAAATCACAGCTCTCTCAAACCAGATTCAAAAGGGATCTCCATTAGCTTTTAGCAGTACACTGCTACTGGCAGCTGACAGCTCTGGCTCCACCTTTGGAGGCTAACACAGCACAGCATCAGCTAGAGCACTGCTGCACAGTAAGGATGAGGGAGTAAGGTCAGCTAGAACAGCCTGGTACCCAACACCTTTTCCCAGACTGAATCCTTCCTCTCAAGCTTCTAAACAATCCCATTCTTTTTTCCTTTTAAATGTACTTTCCCAAAAACAAGAGGGAGGGCAAGAACAGGTTCCATGTATGATCTTAGAATACAGTCTAAAATAAAACAGCATAAAAATATCAATAAATGAAAATAATAACATGAAATAAACTAAAAAGGACTGCATGCTGTAGAGAGCTGTGGACTGCCATACAGACCTCCCTGTCTTTAGCAAGTTACTTCAAATTCTACTGAGAACATCAGTGACTAAAAAGCTGGTAAGTTCCCCAGCAGTGCTGGCAGAATTAACTGCTCTGAGCCCAGTCCCTGGTGCCCACTGTCCTTGTCATCACTACATCTCTGCAGGCAGCACCCAAGAATTATCAGTGTCTGCCCATCCAGTGGGGAAGGGAATGGCTTTATCCTATACCTAAAAAACCCAAACAATCTCTTCTCAGGGCTTCTGTGCTTTCCTTTAGTACCCACTACACCCCAGTTACCTGCAAAAGTTGAGGCATATGACTTGCTTGTTGTTAGTGACATGCAGCAGGTCTAGTTCTCTTCTCAGCTCAGTTTCAAGGGACCAGAGGTTGCCACAAGCAAATAGCACAGAGGCTTTGGAGCCTAGTTTTTGTCTCGTTTATGTCAGGACAAGGAAACTCAGCAGAGCCAGAGGACTGACACCACTGAGGGCTGATCTGACGTTTGATGTCCATTTGGGAAAAGGGAAATGCAAGATGATTAGAACCAGTTAACCTAAGCTAGCAGTAAGAGAGCAAAGAGCCACAGTAACCACGAGGAGATTTGACAGAAGATAGGGACACAAATTCAGTTCTGTCAGGCATCCAATTAAAGGGCCAGGAATCTTGCAAGGTTCAGCATTTCATACGCACATTCTTACGTTAGTGGGAACAAGCACAAGTGTGAGAGGGCACGGAAATGCAGCAGTCTATCTCGTTTTGATAAGAATAAATTGCAATTGGGAAAGAGGCAATGTCAGAATTTGCTAATGCAAACTGACAGTGACATGTTAGAATTGGCCCTGTTTACTAGATAATGGGTAAAGAACAATCCAGTGTACTCAGCACGATGTAATCTAGGAGCACAGGGTCCCTTCCCTGGAGAGTCTGTGGACTTTCTGGAAAGCATGAACCAATGTATGTTGGGCCAGCTTTATGAGCAAAAATTACCTGTTTGGCTTGTTTGTGAACTGAACAGAAAGGCTTAGATGCTGAATGTGCCTAAGAGATATCTCTATCTCTACAGGACATCAGCAAGCATCCCATCTCCTAAAGCTGCCTCAGAAATGTGCATAATATAGAATCAGAGCATGGTTAGGGCTGGAAGGGAGCTCCAAAGGGCATCTAGTGCAGCCCCC
>JAOEGS010005015.1:27201-58306 GCA_025447755.1 Corythornis vintsioides | reverse complement strand
CTGTCCACCAGGACCCCCAGGTCTCTTTCTCCAGAGCTGCTCTCCAACAGATCAGCCCCCAGCCTGTACTGATACATCGGAGTGTTCTTCCCCAGATGCAGCACTTTGTACTTGCTCTTGTTAAATTGCATTAGTTTTCTTCCTGCCCAGCTCTCCAGCCTGTCCAGGTCTCTCTGGATGGCAGCACAGCCTGCTGCTGTGTCAGCTACCCCGCCCAGTTTGGTGTCATCAGCGAACTTGCTGAGGGTGCTCTCTACCCCCTCGTCCAGGTCATTGATTAATATATTGAATAATATTGGACCCAGTACTGACCCCTGGGGATGCCACTGCTGACAGGCCTCCAGCCAGACTGTGCTTCACTGACCACAACACTCTGGGCTCTGTCCTTTAGCCACTTCCCAATCCAACTCACTGCGCTATCACCCAATCCGCACTTCTTAAGCTTGGCTGTGAGGATCACAGAATCACAGAATGTTAGGAGTTGGAAGGGACCTAAAAGATCATCTAGTCCAACCCCCCTGCCAGAGCAGGATCACCTAGACTAAGTCACCCAGGAACACATCCAGGTGGGTCTTGAATGTCTCCAGAGAAGGAAACTCCACAATCCCCCTGGATGGGCTCAGCAGTCCTGGGAGAGACCTGAGTGAGGAAGAGAGTTATCTTAGGGGAAGGACCTATGCCTGAGGCATACAGGGGAAAAGGGGGGTGCCCAAGTATCACTTTACACTGCAGCATCTAACATGAGGCAAAGTCAGGTTGGAAGGAGATTTTTAATCAATAAGAGAAATTTCTTTTTTCTTTTTTTTTTTTTTTTTTTCTCTATCTGATCATGGCCCAGTGACCATGGGAGTATCAAAAGCCTTGCTGAAGTCAAGAAATACGACATGCACTGCCCTTCTCTCATCTATCCATCCATCTATCTATTTATATCATCATAAAAGTCTATCACATTAGTCATGTGTCACTAGTATGACTTTCCCTTATGGAGTCTGTGTTGACTACTTGTGATAAGCCTCCTTTCCTTCACATGCTTAGAGATGGTGGCAAGAACAAGCTGTTCCATCACCTTTCCATGGATGGAGGTGAGGCTGACCAGCCTATAGTTACCCAGGCCCTCGTTCTTGCCCTTCTTGAAGACTGGGATCATACTGGCCTTCCTCCAGTCATCTGGCACCTCTCCTGTTCTCCAGGATCTCTCAAAGACTATGGAGAGTGATGGCAATGACCTCTGCCATCTTGCTCATCACTCATCAGTGTATCCCATTGGGGCCTATGGATTTACAGATGTCTGTATGTCTAGAATGTTTTGACAGCTCCTATTGCTCTTAAGTCAAAGAGGGATATTGATTTTGCCCCAAGACCTAACTTTGTTAGTGTTCTTATTTGATGCTTCACAAGTCCAGGACTTGAGTTGTGTGTAGCTGAAATCACACAAGCAATGCTGGAGATTATTTATATCTGAGGTGTAGCTCAACAACTTAAATAATTTAAAGTTCTTTACATGAGTTTCACTTGGAGTGCAGTAGAAAGAATGATTTGGGAGTACTTCTACTAAGGTACATCCTGAGAAAGGACAAGGTAACATGGCAACCTCATGTTTAATTCTATGCCTTTTTCAGAATATTGGGTACATAGAATGGGTTAAGCAGGTTTAAATATTTTTACTGTTTTTAAGTAAGGACTGTTCTCCATGCGTTGTTTAAATATTGTCCAAGATTATTCTATCCATTCAACATTAAAAATGCAGATAGCAAAAAAACTTTGAATATGAAACAAGCAAAACCTTAAAAAAATCCTTACCCCACTCACCTCACATTGAGATGAGTTTTGAACTTGGTTTTAAAGAAAAACAAAATTGAACGGTCAAGTTCAGAATATGCTTTCTCAACATTGTACTTGTTCACTAAATACTTTCCGGTGTATTCATCTCTTTCTGCAGTCCGTTTGAAAGCCACATACTCATCAGCTAACTGCCTTGGTATCATGTCAGTCCAAGCTAACAATTTTTTTATCAAAGATAAAGCAATAGCATAGTTCTTCCAGTAATGTAATATTTTTGATTAATTTCTCATTGCATAATGCTTGAATGTCAGTTTTCAGTTAGATGAAATGAAAATTATATCCTTAACCAAACAATGGGGGATTCTGTAAGTATTTTGACCCTTTAGGGTCAATCATCTCATTAGCAGTCAGCTTTTACAACTGCATGTTGTTTATAAGAGGAGGATTTACAAGCTGTTAAACTAAAGAACAAATTACATTGTCCATGAGCCATCGTCATCCGATATAGAAATTCCCTGTGGGTAACAAGATGCTGCATTTTCAATGGGAAGTTTTGGAAAAGTTTAATACACTTTATTTTTTGCCAGCATAACCTTTATAAGGAACAGTCCTTTTTTTTTTTTATTAGGATAGAAAGCTGTGCCATCAGTATAAACAGCTCCAGATGCTCAGTGAAAATCAGCAGTCACAATCCACAAGCCTCATTTTAATGAATGCTCACAGGCATCTCTCTTGTCTGCTAATTGTTTTCAATCAAATTTAAAATACTACAAATAGAGAGTAGCTCAGTAGTGCATTTACAATCTCCATTAACTAATGGGTTTTATTAAATATATTTTAAAAGGAATAATCTGAGAAGATGGCTTTAGGAAAGGCTTTCATCACTTCATTTTGAAAATAGCTTTGTTTCAAATTACTTGTCAGCGTGAGAATAATGTGATGTGCTAAAAAAATACATTGTGACATCATCTGGCCAGTGCTCTTAAATAATAGGTAGCCCAGATATCTAGCATGCTTAATGTTGTTTTGCATTGACAAACTTAAGTGTACAAGCACTTTAGTTACTATCACAGGGACTTTGCATTTTACATGTTTTGCTGTTTCTGCCTAAATCTTTTGTTATTTCAATATTGAACTTCAGTCTTCTCATGCGGTGTATTAATTGTTCTGAATCAAATTGCATATTGCTTTCCAAAGCCTAAGTCATTGCTTTAATGTGTGTTTCAGCTTACCTCACTTCTGTGCATTTTTTAATCCTCTCCTTATGAAAGTCCAATCCTAATTTATCATTTTCATTTGTTTTAAAAACTCATTTTTTGCCTGAGAAGTATTTGTATTGAGACAACTCCAAGGAAAAGTTTTTTCTGCTACTAACTGTGCTTTGTGATTGTTCTGGTCTCTCTTTGTACTCTATGTGGATAGGCAAAAAAATAGAGGACATTGTAGAGAGGTTAGTGCTGGTCTCTTTTCACAGGTGATTAGTGATAGAGCAAGAGGGAAAGGATTCCAGCTGCAACAGGGTAGGTTTAGACTGGGCATTAGGGAAATTTTTTTCACTGAAAGAGTGGTCAGACACTGGAACAGGCTGCCCAGGGAGGTGATTAAGTCACCATCTCTGGATGTGCTTAGGGGGAATTTGGATGTGGTTTTAAGGGACATGGTTTATAGGGGTGAACTTTGTAGAGTAGGGCTAATGGTTGGACTTGATGATCCCAAGGGTCTTTTTCAACCTGAATGATTCTATGAATTATCATGTTGCCAACTGTGTGTTCAGAACAGTTTCTCATGGAATGGACAGAAGGTCTTGATCTTTAATACTAGGGAAAACTGGGGAGATAATGCGGGGCGTCTGAAACCTACAGAAGAGAAATACTGGGTTGAACACTAGCTGTTTGTGACTGCTGGTAACTTTCACCCTGCTAGAAAGATTATGCAAGGACATGAGTACTATACTGTGTGGTTTAATTCTGGATAACTCTCAAATGGATTAAATCAAACAAGCTGTTACTCAATTAAAACTGATTATTAGTTTTTCTTTTTCCCTTTGTGTCAGAGGAACAGTGTCTAAATGCCTCAGTAAGCATTCATGTTAAAGAAGGAAATACATTTAATGACAGTTTAGGAATTTTGGAAAACAACAGAAAATAGCAAAATACAAATCACTACTTTAAACCTATGAAAATGTTTTAAGATTATGTACTCCACATTCTAGAATTAGAATATTTTGTACACAAGCTAAGTGTCAGAAATTACAGCTAAATGAAAGACTTCTGCTAGATATTGGGCATAAGCTACTGACATACTCTATCCCTGATGATTAATTCAAGTCATTCACTATCACTTGAGTGGCATCTAGTTTTTACTTCTGTGATGACTGTTGAGGCAATGGTACTATGAGCTGGTATATATTTTGTAGTGTGCGTCATCAGCAGAATTGCAGCTGGGTTTCACTGTAGAACTTTTATTAGAAAGATGATGTATGAGGCAGAAGGAACACAGCTTGACTTTCAGATCCCAGACTGAGTTTGCTGCTCTAGCAGTTGGAGAAGTGGGAGAAAGGCTTTTGACATGCAAATTTTGTCTCATTTTGGTACAAAGGCAAATGATGAATGATAAATACCGTATCTCATTATATACACTATACACTTTGCAGACAGAACCACACTGATATACACAACCAGGAGAAAAGGAGTCAAAGGGGTGCTATGATAGGGACATAAATGTCTACAAATAATTGAGCTGCAAGAACTCCTGTTGTGTTATTGACAGGGGCTGAAAATGGCATCATAAGTAGCAATAGCATGAAATTGCTGCATAAAAGAAAACTTCAAAATCAGAGATTAGGGGAAAAATCCTTAACAATGAGAGAAATTAGGCAATTTAAGTATCTTTATAGAGATATTTAAAACATTGCTATGTGTTTCAAAGTGTTATTTCATTTGACAAGTAGTTATATAGTTTATTTACCTATTGTATGTATTTGTTTAGTCACACAACTGATTTTTAGTGACAACCATTTGGTTTTTATACCCTGCAGTTCTTGCCATGGATACTGACAAGCAACAAAATGAGAGACTAAGATGAAGTTTACTAAACTTCATTTATAATTAAGAAAATTGGTGTACTTGAAAGTAAGTTGACTGATTTTTGGATTCCTGAAAGATGATCTTGATTTTTGGACTAGTTTTGAAATAATAGAAATAAGTGTGTCACTATAAGTAAAATGCAAAATTCAGCCATATGGCTATTCCAAGCAGCAGCATGACTTGTTAAAACATTGCAGTTGTCATACAGAGAGTTGGTGTAAGAAAGAGAGAGAATCAAGGTCTGCTGGGAGAAATATATTTAATTAAACTGCTAATAGTGACCCTTGACTTGGTGACTACATCTGCCAGTTCACTCAGAACTCTGGGATGCATCTTGTTGGGTCAAGAAAAAAGTTGAGAACCTCAGCCTTTGCTTATCTGTTGTCACTAGCTCAAGATTAGGTAGGGGATATTTGGTTTGGCTCTGAGTGTTGTTTTTAGTCCTTGTTTGTTGCAGAAACAGTTTGTTTCACATTTGGTGAGTGTTAGGGCAAATGAAAGGTGGCAAGCTCTCTCACTTTGGGCTATAGGACACAAGCCATCTGTAAAACCTTTTCCTGGTGAATGCGCATCTCAAAATGCAAACATTAAACAAGTCTCCTTATACCAAGCATATTTTGTGAAAGATTACATGTGACTTTTTGCATTAGTAAGTATGGGAGCATGTGGGTGGAAAAGTAATCTAGGCTGCATTCTTGTTTCCTGAGTATTTACTAGAAACAGTGTTCTTACATGAAGTGGGAAAATACCTTCCAGAGTTGGGTGGTTCAGTGATCTACTTACTAATGAGTCATTATATCAAAATCTACCAGAAAACACTATCTATTGTCTTCACTTTATTTTATCTTTTTAATTTAATTCTTTTGTAAGGAAGTATCCTATTTACTTTTTGGAAAAAACAGTATTTTAGCATTTGGAGTCTGCTGAGACTCCTGTCCATTGCTTAATTAGTGTTAGATTCTATTATGAGAAGTCAATACTTGATGCTTATTCAAGAAGCACAAGAAATCCATATTTGCCTTTAACGTTGCAGTTTATTGTATGTGTTTAGCTTAGACTATAGTTTAGCTTATTTTAGGATGGATTGATACCACCTGCTGAATTTGGTACTGTTTCCAAGACATTCACTAGCATTATGGCTAAGAAAATAAGCACCAAATAAAAATGTATCTTTTTATCATTTGCAATCATTTCAGTTAAAGAAAATTATGTGAACTTTGAGAAGAGGAATGGTGAAGGCATTTTAAGAGGATTCAAGGGTAGAATTTAGTGAAATTCTGAAATGATGCTTAAAGGCCAATGTATTATACTAAATATATTGTATATATAAACTATATAAACTTTTAAAGGCTTTTTAACATTCTTTTAGGTCACAATTTGCATTTGTTCATAGCCTTGGGAACAAACTCCCTTAGCTTGCCACTTTTAAATCACAAATAAGCTCCTTATTTCTGTTGACTGTAAAAAGTTTCTTGGTACAAACTAATTTCTGGGCACAAACTAGAACACAATAATTTCTATCTGAAGATGAGGAAAAAAAATCTTTACTTTGAGGGTGAACAGGCCTCCCAGAGAGGTTGTGGAGTGTCTTCTCCAGAGACTTTCAAAACCTGCCTGGATGTGATCCTATTCAACCTGATCTAGGCCAACATGTACCAGGCGAGTTGAACTAGATGATGTATAGAGGTCCCTTCCAACTCTTCTGTGGTAAATGTAGTGCTATGGGGATCCCATAGCTCTTCCACCTTGATGAGTCCTTACTGAATGTACTTATCTTTTGAGATCCCTATCTAGCTGCCAGTCTGAAAAACTCCAGCTGTGTTAGAGAGTCAGAGATGTGATGTTTTGGTTTTCCACTCAGGGCAAGCATTACATCTGTTAATAAAGCGTCTGTTTGCTGAATTAAGCCCCTAGGGGCACTTCTGTAAGCCCTATTTTACAGCAATAACTTACTGGAACCTACCAAACTATATAAATGATATAGTTAACTCACAGCAGTTAACTGAACTATTTTGGCTCTGCAGGAGTAAGGGAAATAAACTTTGTCACTAATTAGATATGACTGGATACATATATAGATCAGATTTGTTGAGAAAGAAGGTGCCATTTTATCTTGTCACTACTATGCTCTTGTCAGGGCATAGCAATGCTTTAAATAAGGCTTGACAGAATACTGTTCTTTATGGTGTCTGAGTGGACAACTTGATACATTAGTGTGTAACATCACCATTTGTTTGCTGTTCTTCAGCCACTTTCCAGTTCAGCTGGCTTGTTTCCAATTAATTTTGAATTGCTTTTGGAAGATTGTGTAAGACATTCTGTCCAGTAGCTTATTACTATAAAGATTTTCAGCCAGATCACCCTTTTAGAAGCCTCTTTTTCCCCTGTATTTTTCTATATTTCTGTAAGGGGGAGCAGCCCTGAAGCCAATTTACAAAACCTTTAGAGGAGTTTTTCCAACAAAGGGAAAACTCTTATGGCAGACATAGTATAAAAGTATAAAATGAAATTATTATGGTTTCTTTAACTTTTTTTTTTTTTTTTAAAGTACAAAAAGTAGTTTTGAAGTATTTGTGGAGGGCAGGAAGAGTGTGACATTCAAAAGCATTCTTCCTGTGTAAAACATGCTAAAATGTGCCTGCCAAGATTGTCTTTTGGGGTTCCTTTTACTGGAGATGTTGATTAGTGTTATAATAAAACAAGCAAAGTCTTGGTTTTTTCCTAGGAAAGTTTCATCTTTACTTGTTTCCCCTTTCCTATAAGAATAGCAGAAAAAAATGCATTGAGCAAGTTCTGGAATTGTTGGGGGACTCCTTTAGTGCTTCAGTGGGTCATTGTTCAGTAAGATGACAATGTTTCTCACATTGCTGAGTAAAGAAATAATAGATTGGATATTTTTTAGCTTTCTGTTTTTCCAAAAATATATTGTTGTTAACTTTTCCATTTCCATATTTTCTACTTCCTATTATTTCTAAAATAATGAGTCAGAGAAATGGAAACATAGCTGCTGTGAATAACTTATAAGTGGCCTGAGAATAGCTAACCATTACTTCTGGTGATGCTGCTTGTGATGGTTACACAATGATAAGATTATCAAAAGAATTGTGGGACACAGAAAAATGGAAGGGATTCATTAAGTCATGTAGTAATTTTTTGCTATTGTAGGATTACCCATTACATTAGTTTTACTAATGGTTTGTCTGCATACATTTAAAAAGTTAAGAAAAATATTTCTAGTATTTCTTTAACATTACCCATATACCTTCTGCTTCCACTATTTTTTCTTTTTAATTTAATCCTATTATTTCTAGATACAGTTCTTGCTGCCAAAAACTCCGCAGTTTAAAAATGACTCCGATTCCCCATCATACAAGCAATGAAAAAAAATCATACTTCAGATGTGTTGCATAACAAAAATGCATGACATGTTTTCACAAAACACACAGCATTTAATGAGTGACATTACAGAATTATTATTTCTTTTTACTTTTTTGCTTTCTTATCTATTCTGTCTTTGCTCTATCTTTCACACCACTGTGGCTAAGTAGGATGCACAGCCCAGAGCCTGAAGCTGTTGTCCAGCCAAACCATTTCTATTTTTCTATGAAAGTAGGACAGCACCATGCTTGCCCCAAATATTCTTTCAGTTGCAAAAGGATAGGATTATTGTAATTATTTTTTATTTCTATTTGAATCTTCAGTAATCCTCAACAACTTATGTAGCACTGATTCAGCAATACTTTGGTACAGAGTCTGAAGATGTGACAGAATCCCATTCACTCCTTAATACTTGTTTTAAAAGGCTAACACCATAAAAAGCATTTATTCTCATTTTAGTTCTGATTTCATTGGTGAACAGAAACTTTGTGTTTGCCATAAATAAGCATGTATTGGAGAACTTGTAAAGATCAAATTTGATCAGGGTTGGAGGATACCACTTTCCAGACTAATTTCAGAATTACCATCTCAAAATTAAGCTTTCCTGTTTGCTTTTCTCCTGTTAACACTGTTTTCATAAGAGATTTTAATCCTTAACTCAGTCAAACGTCTGTAATTAGAAATAGTGGCTCAGGAATATGTAAAAGCAGTGGGTGATTTTTTTCTGCCAAAAGAGGACAGTGGATATTTCCCATATGGCTTCACTTTAATTAGCTGCTTCCATTGTAATTACACTTTTACCTATCTATTAGTATAGTTTAAGCCCTGTTAATTTTCAGGAAAATCTACCTGTGAAACAGAGCCTGTTCTCTACACTGAACCCTTTTATATGGCTCTATTCAACTACAGGGATATAAATATGAAAGAACAAGTCAGGGTGAATTCCCAAAGCTGTATGTTTGCAGAATGATGGAAATTGGATTTCATGTTTGTCTGATGTCTGACTTTAACTCCCAGTAGCTGTCCATCTTATGGTCTCCAAATACTGCCTAGCAGCCAAAAAGTGGCCTGCTATTCACTCATTCTTGAGCAGCACATTGCCTGTGCAAGCCTTACCTTAGAATTTCTACACTGGCGTATTTCACACACACAACAAATAAATAAAGGTTCACTTGAAGTCTTAAGTTCCTCTAGCTTTATAAATTCCATGTTTCCACTCATATCTGTACTCATCTTCTACCATCATTGCTGTTCTGATAGAAAAAACAGTTGGGCAGCCTATCTGCTGCCTTTCTTCACGGTCAACTGAGCTGGTGTTCTCAGTGAATATTAAACTGAGACCAATGCTTTGCAAACTACTTTTAAGTTTCACTTAGAGGCCATGTAGTTACAATACCAAGTGATCTTTACTTGAATGCTAACAACGCTGATTTCCTTCCAGCTTTTCTATTTATCCTTCTCTTTTTTTTTTTTTTTTCCCCTCACAGATTCCAGTAATGTCTTTAAAGTCTTTTTTTTAAGTCTTTAAGAGAATTGGTCACTTGTCACACCTGCTAGATCTTTCAGCAGGATGAAATCTACTTCAGGGAAAAAGAGGGAAAAACTTCAGTTTTCTGAAATCGTTCTCTACAATAAACTACTCTGATTTGGTTTTGACTTTAGCAAGTTTCAACTATGTAAATTAAACGGGTTTCCAGCTTGGCAGCTTCATTTAGCGAGTGTCCCCTCTGCTCTGCTCTGCTGGTGAGGGCAGCAGCCGCCGCGACTGTGGAAACGCCCCCCACCCTGCCTCAGGCGGCACGAGGCTGCGCTCGGCAGGCATGAGAAAGGAGAGGCTCCGAAATCAGCAGTCAAAAACAAAGAGCCCTTTCCACCCCCCACCAGCCCGAACGGGATTGTCTGAACTCTGCGCGTGAGGTGAAACAGCGGAACCTAGCAACGCAGAACGTTCTGGAAGCTCTGAGGGGGAGGGAGGGGAAGGGAGCAGTTGGTGGTGGCTGCTGGGCAGACGTGGTTTTTCTAGGGCCTCTGGCAGGCTGAATGAAATCCAGTGCTCTTGTGTTTGCCTTTCTCTGCCTCGTGAATCCTGCACAGTTTCTCTCCCTCAGTAACCGCAGAACTGAACACGTTTGGGTAAGCAGTGCTCTGGGGAGACGGCTGCATGAAGCTTACCTGAAAAACAACGGTGAGATTCGATGTTCCCATGGTTGTAGTTTCTTGGTGTGACTGTGCTGTTGTGTCTGTTACCTCCTTGCATACTATCAGTCCCACACTGGTGGCAGCCTCTGAAGGTCCTGTGCTGCAGCTTTACCTGTGCAGACTTGGGTGCTGATCCCTGTGGATGTCCCATAATGGTGAAACATTTAAGAAAACGCAGGCGCTTTGTCTCTTCCTAATGGGAAAAAAAAATGCCAAGCTTTTAGTTCCTTTTTAAGAGTGCAAAATTAAGTGCTTAAACTGAAGAGTGCTGGTGCTTTAATTCCCAAGTGCATAATTTCATGGTCACCAACCAGTTGTAGGTTAGTTTTCGTGAAGAAATGAGGTTTAACTACTTGTCCTCGGCTATAACAATGAGTTTAGTGCCTTGAAACAGAAAGGCTTTCTCCGAGAGGTTTTTGCATTTTACCTGACTAAAGGAAATTCAATTCGTGCACCTAAGGGCAGGCACTATTTATTTCTGTTTGTGCAGGTTCACTAAATTAAGGTGCATGGGACTGCCATATTTATTGTGGCTTTTTTTATAAATGGTGTTTGACCTTTCAGTTTAAGGATGTTTAAACAAACCTTTTGTATATACTGCAAGATACACAAAGTATATGGATTTGTACAGATCTATAAACTGTATTCAGAGGGTGCAATCCCTACTACACAGCCTGTTAGATAGCATAGGGCTATTTGGTACTTCCATACTGGATTTCAAGTCTGCCTTCACTTTATGGATGTATTTAATGTATGCTAAAGTAGCGTTCTTGGAATGCCCTACAGAGTCGCCTCTGCTTCTTGTGGGCTGTGCTTTATCTTTAGCTACCAGAATGTGTAGATTTGCCACAATGCTGATGAATTACTTTAAGAAAACTTTTACACATGCAGTTTCTCTGACCAGGCAATAATTTTGTAATTAAAATTATGCCCATACCAAAAATTCCATAGTTGATTCTACCAAGTATGTGGCCTCTTGTAAGTTCAATTTATGAGGTCAATGCTTTCCCACTTTCAATGACTCATTTTCAGTGCTGTGCTGTCAATTTAATATAAAGCAGGGTAAACTGATAAAACCATAGATTGAGGGGTTACAGGAAAAAAAAAAAAATCAATAGCTTCAATATTCATTTAGGTTTTCATAACTCTCTACAGCCTGTTTCCCACTTCTGCTTCCTCCAGTCTTCTAAAGGAAAACAGATTGTTTCTTATTTTAGTTAGTGTTACAGCTGTGAATTTAAGGAATGTAGTTAGGGTGAAACCTTGGAGTTTCAGATCATTCACTAGTGGAAAAAAACAAGCTGATGGCTATTCATAGAAGTTGCCTATCCATTTCATTGGAGATGTTAAGTAACCATTGAGTGGTAGAACCAAAACATTTGGACTTTTACCTCTTGTTAGTGAATGTTTACAGAATAATTACATAGTTAATAAACATTTTGTCTGTGGTTTGTTTTTTTAAAAACACTTTCAAATGTAGTCGAAAATACTTGTGATTTAGTTGAAGGGAGGTATGGAGGAATATATTTTTGTTTCATATTCATGGCAAATCCTGTTTTTTTATTACTTCTTAAAAAGAAAATTTGCTACTCTTTAACCTCTTTTTAAAAAAGCTACTGAAACAGACTCTAGATTTCTATATAAAAATATTTTCTGCTTATTAAAACACTGAAGTAGCTCTTTTTAAAACAGAGGAAAAGCTATTACAGAAGATGAAATACTTTAAAGCAGTATATTTCTTGTTTCAATTCAACAGCATTAAATATTTCCATGCTGTGTGACTCCCAGTATATATATATTTTATGCTAGGGAAGTGAGCCCTATCCTTTTTAAAGTATCAGTTGTGAATTTTGGTTCATTTCTAACTTCTTAACTTAAAAGATCCTGCTTTTTTGTTTTTGTGGGGTTTTTTGTTGTTGTTGTTGTTTTTTGTTTTTCCTATTCAAGATATATGTCTCAGATACTAACTGCTCTGTGCATGCCTTCTACATGTTTAACAAGTGAAATTTACATAGTGTCCGAGCCTTAGCATTTTTTTTTTTACAAAAGGAAATAATTGCTTTATTACATCTTTTTTTCTGGAGAGAGGAGAATGATTATGTATTAGAAAAATAAATAGAATGAATGGTATGTTATATATAAGTGCCAAAACAAGATTATTTTTCATGTTGCCTCAAGAAAATGAAATATTGAATTAATCATAGTAGTGCTTTTCAAGTAAGATTAGATTTACATGAAATTTAAAAAGAACAGCGGATGGAATAGATAATGTTAGTTGTAGCTTATATAACTACTAGAAAACATTTGGTGGTGGTATGTATGTGGATTGGAAATAAACTGGGGCTACATGAAGGTGTGTGCTTCAGCAGTGTCCTTGGGCTAAAAAAGCTGATCTAAGCTTGCAAGTTTTACTGGTGAACAGTCTTCAGGTTGGCCTCAGAGGTTTAATTTTCATCAGCTTTGCTGCATTTTCTATGAAGAGTGAATCTGAAGACATTGTTCACACTTGCACTGCTGCATCTGTGGAAAAATGCGAATGACCAGCTTAAGGCCTGTTGAAGTGAAAGACTGTTACAATGAATTATTTTTTCTGAAGGGAAGTGATAGATGTGGACTCAAATAATGCAGAATGTGTGCATTGAGAAGAAAAAATACATTCATTTAATAGCTTCTATAAGAAGGGGAGTAGTTGGAGTGAGCTCCTACATATCAGAGATATGTCCATGGGATTCTTTCATATGTTCAGTAATGTTTGTAGCTTCTATGAGTCTGAGAAGTAATCCAAGTGATATGCTACAAAACCTTACCACTTGAGTAATCTTAAATGTTTGAACTAGATTATTTTTTTTTTCCATGTTCTGAAAAAATATCATTGGAACATGTGTTTTGTGTTTTACTGTGGGAGGAGAGCTCACTCCTTGCTTTTGATTTGTTTTCCTATTTTTTTTTTTGGGTTCTACCCAGCAAAAGTTTTGTAAGATGTAAACAACAGAACAATTTTGCTTTTTCAAAGCAGTAGGAAGTACTTCAAATACGAAAGATTGTGACAGAAACATTTAGATTTTGTTTAACAATTTTTTTTTTTCTAGTTTAGACTGCATTCTTTTGAAGTTGACTGCAGACAGGAGCCTACTGGAGGGGAGATTGTCTAGATGCCAGGGAAGCTGCTGAGCAGGCACTCTCAAGAAATGGAAGTTTTAAGAGACTTTGTTGTGTGGTAGGAACTAGAGCTTGCTGTGCAGAGTGGGAGATCCAGCCAACCAGGCCAAAGACAGTTTAGCCCATGGACCTGGAGAGTAATGGGCAAAGATTGCCACAGCTGAGGAAGCCATTGACAGCATCACCAGCCCAGGAAGCAGATACTGCCTGGAGGGATGCAGTAGGTAAGAAGACACTAATAATATTAATTTACTAACTAGAGTACAGTTGCTTTAAAATATAAAAACTGGTCTTGAAGCTTCTATGTCCTTTCCATTGAATCAATGTTTTTGGTATCTGAAGGATACCAAATGAAGGATGTGAACTGTTTATTTTTCTTATGCCATTTTTTTGTACATTATTTATATATTTGTATACATTTGTGTCTGCCTTTGAGAAGGTAATGGAAAAAAAGACAGTTGATGGCTATCCATGTGTTGAAAGTGATATATAAGAAAGTCATAGTTACCATTCTGTTGTTTTGTAAAGGTCCTAATCTGAGAAGCAAAGGCTTGTTTTGCTCTCTGCAGTGTATGTACTCTTCAGAACTTTTCAGTCAAGCAACCTGATCTTAGTGTATCAGTTGTGAATGAAGTTTAATTTTGCCTAGTAAGAGACTAGTTTGAGACTGATGTTTGGGTAAAGTGAATGACACTGCAGAGGTGATAAGTTCTGAAAAGAGAATCTGATTTAGTAATTACATATTATTTAAGTTGTTATTGTCTTTATTTAGTGCTCTTTTGAGCATGAGCTTCAATGTAGTACTGTCCTATTTAAAATGCAGGGGAGGTGTGCTATGTTGTGTACTGTCTGCTGTGTTTTGGTTTGGTTTTTTAGGTCCTTTTTCATGTAGTTTATGGGCCTGTTGTGACTCATTCTGGCCCATATATGAAGTCTTCCACCTCAAGGGAACCAGGTTATAAAGAAAATACTCTGGTACTCTGGCACATAAAGACAGCCAGTTGTGCACATTCACTGAAGAACTTGGAAGTGCTGTCAGACTTGTGGGTTAGAAGCAGATGAAAGTAGGGTAGGATCTACTGAGTACATAATTATTTCTTAGTCTGAGAAATAGAGTAGGTCAGGTTGTTCAGAAGAAGCAAGGAATTTCTAAACATTTTTGTCGATTATTTTGGGTTTGGTTTGATAATGTATAGTAGCAGTTATTTGCCACAGTCAACTTTGAGTGTTATTAACAGTCTAAAATAGCGTAAGTAGGCAAAAGACATCTTAGTTAAAAAGCAGATAATGGCTTCTATAATTGCTAGTGATAGGCACTGAAATGTGTTTCTCAGTTTATCTTTCTATTCAGTGAAAATGTCTTCTTTTTATTGAGATACCAAGTTTTTCTGAATTGGTTAAGAAAGTTAGAACTAAATTGAGCAAGGTGATGCAATTGAAAGAGTAGCAGTTCTAGATACCTGAATGATGTAGATTTCTGCATCATAAAAAAAAAAATCAGTTCGGCTAAAGATTGTTTCTCAGGAAAAAAAGATACAGAATGCAGACTTCAAACGTGGAAGCAGATCTGTCTCAATCATGTGTTTTGCTGTTAGGGAGGGTGCCGACTTCTGTTGTTCTGTAAACAATAATAAGTACTAATTCTCTGGTGCCCTAAAATTAAAATGAGAGTCTTCCAGCTCTCTCAGTATTTCCAGCTAAACTAACAGATGTTTAGGAATCCAGTGAGTATCTTTAGACTGAGCACAGGAACTCTGGACTTTCTGAATTTACAAGATCTGTTGTGCACTTGTTGTGAAATAAAATGCATGGGTCAAGTTGGACTTGATGCTTATGTAAAGTTAATTTGTGTAGTGGATCCCTTGCATCAATCACAGTGCATATGCACGTTTCCAGCAGATGTTCTGCCACAGAAGTATGGGAGTCTGTGCAAAGGGAGAAATCTTGCATTTAATGAAAATGCTTTCCTGTTTTTTTTACTGATGTTCCAACTAAACCTGGTCAGACTGTGGATTTCGTGTGGTAGCAGAAACATTTATACACCTGTTTAATTTTTGATACCTGTACACTAGAAGTTACACACATTTTAAATTAAATTTTAGAGCACATCTAGCCATATTAAATTCTATTTACATATTGTATAAGGAGAGACTGCGTGTTCTATACTTTGCATCTGTTATTGGTTGTGTGATGAGTTCCGATCGTTAGGATGTGAAGATGTAATCTTAAAACGGTCTTCACAGATACCTGTATTTGGGGGCAGTTGAGGGAATAGAAGTCTGTTTTCAAAAGTTCTTGAAGCGCAAAATGTTTTCTGTAGGTCAACTGTTTCTTGACATCAGATACTTGCATTTCTCAGATGGTAAACTGAAACAAGGCCTGCTTGGTGAGAACAAAGGCTGTTCTATTGCAGTGGATCATGAGACTTGGAAACATAATTGTCCCCTTTGGGACTCAGCACAGACCTAATGCAGCTTGGATTATAGAGGCAGGTGCTTAGTTTCAACTTTCTTCAGTAGATTTATATCAAGTCAGGTCTTGCAGATTATTAAATTTCAGTACAAAGATTAGAGAGCTTTCTGCAAAGGAATAACTGGATTTTTTTGGGGGGGGGGGCTGTGGTTGTTGGGACAACTCTGTTTCCCTCTTGAGTATTGTGCTGTGTTTTTTAACCCTGATTACTTTTATTCAGGAAAAAGTTTTTTCAAGTAGAGCTATCCTTCAGGTCTGATATATGAGAAGATATTGATGCACTGTGTATATACCATCTGTATAAAGTTTACATTTGCTAAACAAAATTGTAATAAATAAATGGCAACTGTGTGGCTGCTGGGCAATATTATTGCCACATCTAGTTTTAGTTTGGTGAGCTGGTGAATGAAATTGGAATTTGGATAGTCACTTAGAATCTCCAATCTGTATAGAAGGAATGTTTGGCCTTGAGATGAGTCCATGCCTACTTAGTGTCTCCCCAGGGTAAAGATGTAACAGGTTGTAGTTAGGTTCTGGAGCTTCAGTGACCAAGTCAGTTGATCCCATTTCAGGTGTTTGCATTAGCTGATTGTTACTGAAGCTGCTAAAGCATGAAAACATATGAGGACAATAAAACCATAATTTTATTGAAATCTAAATCGTAAGCCTCAAATCTTGCTTCTGGAGTATTACCAGTGTAAAAATCAGTCCTTTTTTAGGCTGTACTTATCACTAAATTTGTATTTTTATAGCCTGATTTCAAACTATATATGCAAACAGACCTATCCATCTTTTACTATAGAATCATACAATGGAGTTGGAAGGGACCTCTAGAGAGCATTGAATCCACACACACACACACACCCCGCCCGCCAAAGCAGGATCACCTAGAGCATGTTGCACATTTTGATTTTTTTAGCTTGCTTTCTGTATGAGACTAGGATTAAGTATTTTCCCCTAAATATGTGATATTCTCATTCTAACTACACATTTCCTACACTGAAAGTTGAAGAAAGCCCTACAGCCTTATAAACAGCTCTTAGACAAATTTTTGTTACCCATAAATAAATTATGCACACAATAATTTACTAAACAGTAAAAATACACAGTATATAAAACTGATTAGAAAAATAATGTTTACATGTCATACATTAATAATGCTGCTGCTTAGTTAAGATTGCTTTTACTGTGGTTTGGCACAGTCAAACTTCCATATTGTTGGTTAGTTTGTCATTTGCTTTCTGTTACTAAGGCAATTGTCTTTTCCTTAAGGGCAAAAAAACTATTGTCAATGATATCTAAGATTAAAAAAACTTCACTATCTTGCTCTGCAGTTTGCCTTCATCTGCTTTCTTGGAAGTTTTTAAATAAGCACTAGTAAGAAGAAAACCTAGTTTTTGAAAACCGTATATGAAGCAGCCTCAGCTATAGCAAGCATTTTGGGAGAGTATAAGATGTAAATTGAGTACTTGATATTAGGAAACCAAAGTAGAAATTGTTTTGTTAGTATTAAGTCATAAATATGTCATGAGGTTTGTCATATCCATGTGTACCATGTTGCAGTGTAGTTGGCTGACAATATATATAATCGCAAGTTATCTAACTATTTGAAACTTCAGATTATATCATTAGTTTCTTGGTGTTTATCTGAACAATCCACTTCTCCAGTACTGGGAGAATTTGTCTTGAGTATCTTGTAGAAACAGTCTTTTAAGAATCTTCATTCATAGTCTGATTTGGATCAAGCTTGTTACTGAAAGTAGAAAATTAAGAACAATTTAAAGCTTCTGTAGTTTATTGTATGTTGCACAGAAATAATTTAACTACGTTTGTAGCATTTTGTCAGTACTAGTTTAGTTTCTTAGTGTACTTTGTAGGCCCCAAGAACACTTTTACATGAATACGCACACACACACCCCCCCAACAAAAAAGAAGCCAAAAAAATTTCACAAAACAACCATAAAACCACCAAAACTCTCTGGGGGAAACCGTGACATCCAAAATATTTGCAGCCATTTGTGAATCTGGGTACTCCTATGCTCACATTTTTCAAGGAAGCATGTAGAATTCTTAAAAGCTTCTACTCTTAGTTGGAAGTTAATGGGATTCCAGTATCTGAATTACCATGCTGGTCTTTTGAAGTGTGGTTAGTATTCTGTATTTGTTTGGAGAGTTGCTTTCTGTAGCTTCCCTATGACTTTACCAGAGAACTTTGTTTTATTATCTTTTATCTTTGTGTTATATTTTGATGAGAAGTTTAAAACTTGCTGTACTTTTGTCATATTGAGAGTTCTGTTCCAGGCCTGACACTTCTGAGTTATAAAGATTTGCTGTTTTAGCAATGTAAAAACTGTTACGATGTTGAGTTAATTTTTGAGAATTTGAGCCTTAGTATTGCTTAGTATTTATGTCCAGTGCTCATGTATGAAAAAGTTGAATAGGGGCCTTTCCCAGTGACCGTTGTAAGAAACATTTGGTTCTGATCAGATATGAAAATACACATTTGGGCATCACTTTTTAGTATTAATATTAAATCCAGGGACGTTTCTGTGCAGATGTTCTAGCACTCTGTAAGAGAATCTATTAATTGCAGTAGTGTCTAGTTAGAGCCTGGAGTTAAAAGTTTGGAACTTTTTTCTTCATTGAAATAAATGCTGAGGACTGACAGTTTGTGAATATCCTTTTTTTGAGAATAACACAAAACAAGGTATATATGGTTACATCCATATTACAGATGCTAGATATGATAAATTAGGCTGATGATTGCCATGTGAGTCCTCCTCAATAGTCTTGAGGGAACCAAAAACAAAGAAAACAACCCCATGTTGTAAAATACACAGCGAACGATTACATCTCTGCTATGACCATGGAACGGTCATGTGGTGTTTACTCCTTGGGTATCTTATTTCAGCTGTTGCATTTGGGAGGGGGGGAAAGGTAGTCAAATAGTTTAATTTTCAACAATTTTAGTAAGAAAATGTCCCTGTTGGTACCAAATAAGAGTACAGTATAGCTTGCCTTCACTTGCTGATCATGATCTGATGAGTCAAATGGAAAGTTAGTTCTTTCAGAGAATAAACGTTTGGAGATAATTTTTGAAGGCCTGTATGCGATGGACCTTTGCGATGGGGGTGTTGGCCTAAGGAAATAGAGGAGACTAAGGCTCTCTTTGGACCAGGTGCTAGACTTGGAAAAGCTAGGTGAATTTTAAATCACATAAACCCTTCTCACAGTCTGAAATAAAGCAGGTTTTAAAGTTAAATACAAGTGGAGAGCTATAGCAGAGTCTTTTTCATGTATAGGGTGAAGTTAGTTAAGATCCCTGTTGTATGGTAGCCTTGATACTCAAATGCATAGCAAGAGACTTGACTCCAGAACTTATTTGGCTGCACTTGTTTTATCAGAAGAAAAAAAAAAAAGGATGGTTTTTTTTTTTTTCTTCTGTTTTGATGTGGAAGAAGAAAAAAGTGTACAGGAATGTTTTTCTTAATCTTCCAGTTAGTAATTATGTTGCAGAAGTTCTCAGGTGGAAAGATAGCATACCTGAAACTAAAATAATAAGGCTTTTATCCAGTTCTTTAAAATGTTTAATGTCTGGAATTCATCTTGTGATTCTGTTACTAGTAAGTTATTGGACTAGTTTTCTTGTTTGAGATCAGAATGACTGTTTCTACTGTGGAAAGGGGTTTTTGTTTGGTTGGTTGGTTGGTTTT
The DNA here is from genome assembly GCA_025447755.1 of Corythornis vintsioides. Classification (NCBI taxonomy): domain Eukaryota; kingdom Metazoa; phylum Chordata; class Aves; order Coraciiformes; family Alcedinidae; genus Corythornis; species Corythornis vintsioides. The sequence goes on along the minus strand of JAOEGS010005015.1, from coordinate 38,517 downwards.
GTTTTTAAATATATGTGTATTTGGTGAAGTAACTTTTGAACCAGTTCTTAATTATAGTTCAGGCCTTTTAATCTATCAGTTTGGTGCTCCTTAAGAAACGAAGGGACATAAATTATTTACAAAATAAAGAAAAAAAATGTTAACTCATAGGATACTTCTGAAATGCAAGGGAAATCTGCCATAAAAATAGGCATCCAAGAGAAAATACAAAAACAAATTATGATTTGCTTTCTACGTACAAACAGTTCTGTCTTGCTCTTCTGTGTGTCACATTCTCATTGTGTTTAACATACAATATTGTGAGGCCAAATTCATGCTTGGCAGGTGCTTAAATTATGGTTTTAGAGAATGTTGAGAAGACTTTCCTAAATGTTTAATCTAAGCAAGGACAGAATTACTGTATTCATCTCTTCTGTGCTGTAGGTCCCTTAATTGCACTTTGTCTCTGCATAGAATCATGTTGATATCAATGGATTTCCTTGGGTAAACCATGCACATTTGAGATTGGACTAAAGAGCAGCTATCTGGCTCCCATTCAGACAGCTTGATTGTGACTCTAAGTCCTGTGTCCCCCTGATGTCTGGAAAAATATGTTCAGTTTTAATAGTAGCTTAATTTACAGTGTACCTGATAAGAGTTTTTCTGTCAGTCCAGTAAAGATGTGGAGACTTGGGCAGAATGTTCAGCAGTTGGACTCTACGACTTCTACAGGTCCCTGCCAACCCCTAACATTCTATAAGTCTATGGACCACGGTGCATTTTGATTGATCTGCTTCTCTATGTCAGCTGAGGTTTTCTATATTCTCTTCAGTGAAGAGAATTTGATGGAATTCTCAAAAGTCATTAGTGTGGCAGCTGAAGCTGTGATTACAGGATTTTTCCAATTCAAGTTGAAATCTGTTCCTATATAGGGAACATTTCTACTATTCAATTTATTAAATTTCCTTGTAGGCAGATTTGCTAAGTTTTTCTAGGTTTTGACCTTTGTAGTTATTTGGTCATTTTGGCAGAAGTGTTCAAAAGCTCACAATGTTAAGCTTTTGTTGGAGATACTTTGCCCACAGTTACAGACTCTGTGTCTTTGAAAACTGCTTGGTTGCTTCATTCCTTAGTTACACGTAAAACATTCCACAGATGAAGTACTGCCTAATTCCAGTGGTTTTGAGCCAGATTGGAACCCACCTGCTTAGAAGGTGTCCCTCTCTCAGGATGTTAGCAGTATTTTCTAAGTAATTGTAGCAGTTAAACTGCAAGTACAACGTAATTAAGTAGAAATGTCATTTTTATAGGATAGCATGTAACACCTAGGCAAAGCTTGCTTTCCGAGAGGAGCAGAGAGCATGAAATGCAGAGCTGTTTAATTCAGTAGGAAAGGTTTACAGCACTCCCATTTTAAAATACGGAACAGAACTATATTGTTGGAACGGTAACACACAGTACTTCTTGAAGGCAGAGGTGTCTAACCTTCTTTAAATGTTCTTCAGAAGCAATCAGATGGCAAATACACATTTTCACAAAAGCAGTTTCTTCCACAAAGCAAGCAAGCTTTTAAAGATGCTAAGCCTTATAAAATGTGTTATTACTTGTATCCTTTTTACTCTAGGTGTTGTAGCTATTAAAGTGATATTATCAATTTAATTAAAAACTTAGCAGAGCCTACCTCTTGCACAGAAGCAATTCAGAAATTCAAAACACAGACATCTTGCTGTGTAAATAAGATGCTAGAAGTCACATCAAACTTTAGGTATGTTAATTATTTAAAAAAAAAAAAATCCCCTATGCATTTAATGAACTAGATAATCAGAGTACCTTGTTGTTAAAGCTGAAAATGTCTTTGACCTCTGAGGGAGTGGAAGCAAGTAATCCCTTTGGTGCGAGTGAGCTTTGATTTCTATACTTAAGCATGTCTAGTAACCTAAGTCTTTTTCATAGAAGGTGATATTAATTACGGGCTGACATGATGGAAAAGTCATTGAAGCCTAGAGAAGCATTCATCAACAGTCAGAAGACTTTGAATCATTTTCTTTGTAAAGCCTGATCTCCTGTAACTCTTGATCTTGTGAAGGAGCATACGTTTTCACTGAGGATTATCCATCTCTTTAGACTAAGCACCAGAAATAACAGGTATTTTTTTGTGTTAAGATAGTGGATGAAAACTAAGAGCTTCTTTTATCTATACTGTTTTGGTTCCCTTAATAAGAAATTAAGAATAACAGTTCGTTCTTTTTTTAAAAATATTTATTTCTTTGAGGAACTTTTATCACTTCGACTTGTGCTGAAGTATAGGCTGACACATGAGACTGAAAGATATTTCCCAGAGGTCTGTTATGCTGTACCTTCAGCAGAATGGTTAGGCAGGCATTTTATGAATAGGTGATCAGTAATTGTTGCTTTCTAGAACTCTCTATTTAGGATAAGATTGTCACTGTTAGATGGTGCTGCCAAGTCGCTATGGGTGTTAAGGGTGAAAAGTGCACCTGGCTGTGAATTCTGGTATTCCAAACAAGATAATAGTCCCTCAACAAGTATCTGAAGATGTTTGCTAGGGTCATTATGGCACTATGGTAGAATCTCACAGTGTGCTGAAATCTATTATGAAAAGGTTCTCTATATAACTTGTTAAACATGTAAAATCAATTCTTAAGCTTTGCACCTTCTAAAGAGGTTGTTAATAATGGATTGATGTGCATACGTGTTTTATTTTTTAAGTGTATTTTTAACAACTAGACGTGTTCTCAAATACATATGTGATGAAAATCCCAAAGCTTTCAGATTTGTAACAGGGTATTGTCCCTAGCTGGTAACCTCATAATTACTTCCATTATTGTTTGTTGTTCTAAGAACATGCTTGCTTATGCTATATGTTGTTTTAAAATAAGCACGTAGTGTTATCTTGAGTTGAATGAATGGTGAAAAGGAAAGGATTTCCCTAATGGCTCAACAAGAGCACTTAGTAAATAATTTATCATCATCAAGTGCCAGCTTTATCTGAAACTTGACAGGTCTGTCTTTTATGATTCAGTAGTGTCTGTGATGACCTGCTCTACACACTGGCTGTCAGTGTTATAAATCTGTTCTGGTGTTACTCAGCCACTGTTACTATAGAAGTATAAAAAGTTGTGGGTTAATAGTGTATCTACTGGTATTCATGGAGTATATGATCATAGATGTATGAGTATTTTAAGACTCATTAGTATTTTGAATACAGAAATACAACTTTTGTATTTGAATTTCTAACAGACATCTTGTTTTATGTTAACTATAAGAAAGTGATTTTGCTTATTGATTGACATTATCAAGCAGTCAGGCAGACACTAGCAGGCAGAATTACCTTTTTTGTGTTGATGTCTGCCAGAAGTTAACAGTGAAAGTGATGTCCTTTCTGCTAGTGAGAGCTAATATGCAGGAAGGTAATGGGTTTTAAAAATATTGCAAACCTTAATGGTGTGAGATCAATATTACTGCTGCTACAGGTAAAATGCTTCTACATATATTATTAAGACCTTCAAAATTGAATTACTTGAAGCACTTTTGGGCTGTTAGAGGATTCAGTATTTATCTTCACAATAAAATGCTAATGGATCTGTATTTGGGGAAACAATATTCATATTTCTGGTCTCATTTTAGGAATGTAGAGATGAACAAAACAATGATAGATAAATCTATTGGTTTCCTTGCTACTAGGTAATGTTTGAGATTTAGGGAAAGTTAAATTAGCTGATATAGGAGCTAGGCAATTTTGTGAGGATTACATATATCCTTGTGTGTATATTTGTTTGATGGGAAGAAAATGAGCAAGATAATCCCATTTTGTTCTATTAGCAGTATGTTCATAACCTTGATACCAAGGGTATATGCCCCTAGTGAAGCCTCAGAAGCACTGCAGTATGTTTAGGGACTCGGATTATTTTGCAAACCTCATTTTTTTAATATTAATGTGCATGGGATTTTAAGGTTACGTGTGTTAAGTGCAAAGCATACAGCAGTTACTTGTAGTGAGTCTTTTTGTTATTTCTTACTTCAAGAATATTCTCTTGTACTCTTCAAGTTATCCCCTCAAGTTTTAGCCAAGCTCATAGCAGCTAATGATTTAACCATTTATTTATAATTGGGTTTCAAATGGGTTGCAGGAGAACAGTTTTGCTTTCCTGATGGTGTCCCAAGGCAGCTAGAGGAAGGTCTGTAACTTGTGTCAGTTGTCAAAAAATCCATTTTTTTTTCTTTTTTTTTACCCAGCCTGTTCAACCAATGAGCATCTAAAAGTTGCCTCAAATGTTCTAAGTGGGAATAAACCAGATATTCATAAACATGACTGTTCAACTCATTAGTTCCACCTGAAATATATTACAAAACCATAAATATTAATTGCAGCAAAAAAGCTGATGGTTTTTTTGTTTGTTTGTTTTCAGAACAGTAAAGCTACATTTTTACTGAAAATTGTTACCCAGTATTCTTGTTGAGTCTTTTCACTTAGTGTACAGTATGTGAACAGTTTTAGCAATAAATTATAACAAGAGTTGTATGTCATGATTGCAGCTGTATTTCATGTTTTCATTACTTATAACTTTGAAATTTTCTGAATAGTATGCTGGGGTTCTTTTTCTGTGTCATGTTAAAGATACTCAACTTTAGCATGATGCGACTAACGTACGGAAAATAAAATGTTGTGGCATAAGCATGCAGTTTAGTTTATAGTCTTGGACAGATGGGCAAAATTAGAATTCCCTAGAGATTTTGCTTTGTGACTAGATCACTTGTCACAGTAAATATATTCAGTGTTCTGTACCACTGACACAGCCTAACATGAGCAGGTATCAGTGCAGAATAGTACTCCTACTTGGAATTTTTCAAATACACTCTATTGCAGTAGTATTTTCAAACACATGAGCAAGTATGAATTTTACATGGAATGGTAAGGGCAATAATAAGATTTTTTTTCTTTTCTTTTTTTTTTCCCCTCCTATGCTTCAGCCAGTTGGAAAACAGTAAAAAATTTTCTCAAGAGAAAAAGTAGTAATTTTTCCCTTGTTGGTCTATATGCATGCATACACATGTGTATATGTCTATTAAAACCTGTGTGCATATCTGTTAAAAATACATTGTGTCTAGCATATGGCAGTAACCTGAAAAAAGCTATAGTAAAAATAGAAAACGGTCATAATGATAGAAAAAGAAATTACAGATATGGGTAACTGAGACAGTGTGCAAATATACACACATGTATATTCTTAACATGATGCTGGCTGCCCATCTCCAATGTTTCCTTTGTGGCACTGTCTGCTCATCTGACCTTGTGGTGAGCCACGGAAAGGAGTTAAGATGATAGGGACTAAAATCAGTAAGAATATAATTAGGTGTTTTACTAACTTATCTTGTGAATTGATAAACTGTTAAGTCAGAGGAGTATTGGTGATGAGGCACAGGATGTGATGGTACAGTGCAGGTGCTGATGGAGAGTAGGTTTGCATTATTTTGAATTGAGTAATGATTGATATGGCTGTTGCCTGAAGCTATATCCTGAGATAAGTTATCCATATGTTAAAGCATAAAAAGCCTTAAAGCTTAAAAATCTTGGTGCCAACTTATTTCTGGAAAATCATGGAGTAAAGTTATACCATGCCAGCAAAAATTAATGTGACTAATCTAGTATATCCCTCAATATATAAATTTAATCATAGTTCTCAATAATGCTGCTCTTTACATGTTTTTGCTACTTTTTGGTATAAACTGTCATCTGCCTGGTTCTCAGTGGGTACTCTACTTCTTACGTCTATAAAGCTACTTCTGAAGAAAAAATTGCATTTCAATAGAAGTTTTTCAGTGATGTGTGATTTGCAGGTTATTTTTCTTTTACTTTTTTGTGAAGTTAGCCCTGTATTTAAGCATCTGGCTGACTACTCTGTTTTTTTTATTGGAATCTAGATGCCTTTTTTCTTCTAAGTCTATACTTTACATGCATCTTAAGATGAACATGTGAACAATGTAAGCCAGCACTACACTTACCTGGTAGCACTTTGTCTTTTATTTGCAGAAAGGTCTTTATTTTTCCTTGAATTTCTAACTGTGCGACAAGGCAAATAATTTTTGTCTTTGTTACAAGTCTGTTTAAGTTGCAAATTCCTGATTTCTGAAAATTGCTACCATTGCCTTGTTTTGTATAGCTGCAACTTGCTGGAAGTGCTTTTCTGTGAATGAGCTGTAAAGGCATATTTTATTTGTGAAGTGGTAAGTATATGAGAATGTTTACCTTTTGGTAGACGTATTTCAGTCTTTTAGGGTCAGTGGCTGATGATAGCCTTATGCTTTTTTTTTTTTTTTGCTTTTTTTTTCTTTGTACAGTTCAAGATAATTTGTGTACACTGAAACATATAGAACTTGGGGTTTAATTTATTACAAAGGATGATTGCTTATAGTTCACCTCTCTCTGCTAATCCTCCTGCAGCTCTGTGTAGCACAGCTCTTAGTGTTGTTTTGGAAGAGAGTTTATGTAATGTGAGGCAATCATACATTAAAAAAAAAAAGTGGTTAAAAACCTACAGCTCTTTTTTATTGGTGTAAAGTAAATGCTTCTTTGAGGAAGAAGCATTTCTGTCAGCCCTCTGAGGGTTCTATTTATCCTCCAGAGTGCTGTCTTTGATTGTCCTGGACTCAAATAGCTGGGGTGCAGAGAATTATTTTGTCTATAATTTGAAGATAATAGTTGCAAATAACAGGCACTTCCTTAGAAGTAGATTCAGTGTCATACATCTTAATTGCCTTGCAGGACACAGGACAGCCGTTGATTGCACGGTCTGAAATATATGCAGTGTCAAAAGTTGCATTTAAGTTTAGTTTAAAACCCATTTGTTAGAATTACTTACTGGCTTTGATATCCAGTGTGCTGACTTCAGAGAAAAAAGTGGATGCATCTCTGTATAAACAGGAGGTAGAAAACAAGTGATTTCATCTTCACAGAATGAGTTATAAATTTTGTAGTAGTTGGCGCAGAGCAATTCTGCTGCAACTTATTACTCTCAGGCATCTCAGAAAGGTGCTGAGGATCTGATTATTCAAAAAAAATTGCTTGTTGCCCGAATAACGTCTGGTTTAGTCTTTGAATTTTATGTGCAATGCCCAATAAAATACAATACTGATTTTGGAAATATACTCTATATGCTCCTCAGAAGTTGCATTAGAATGATCTTGATTTCAGTTGTATTTACTAGATGTGTTTTTTATGGGTATAATAGCTGATATTTGGACTTTCCTAGGGATGTTATGACTTGCCTCATAGTGGGATCCATTTGAGAAATAAGGTCAGTGAACCCATTAGGTAAATACAAAGCTTCTAATTGTGTATTGCTAAATTCATATGTTGAATTGATTTAGTGGCATTTCTTGTGAGATGTATAAAATTAAGATTAACATTATCATTACATCCCTGAGACAGAATAAGCCAGAGTTTGCTCTGGAAGGACTATACCTTCTCTATAGTTTTTATGTGTGTGTTTGTTTTTTAAACTGGTTCTCAATTCAGGATTATGCATATTTGGTGATGGTGTTTATGATGTCCTTCCAAACAAGGGCAGTCTCTGTCATGTGGCTGGAGAATGAGTTTACATATCCCCTGCAATGCTTGCAGCCAGCTGCTGAGCTTCTCAGAGGAGGAAAGGCTGGTGCAAGCAATTATCTTTGGTAGATAGACTTAGATAATATGATGAGATGGGCTATTTAGTTATATATTTTATTGTGCATTGCAAAGTGACGTCTTATAAAGGCTTGTTTGATTTTTAATGTAAATACTTTTATTATGTTTTCTAAGTAAGCAGATAGTTTCTTATGGGTTCCCATGAAGAGGATAGAATGATGCAGTATAGTTAAAGGCCAGTTTCTAATTACATAAAAAAAACCCCAGAACCCCAGTTCCAGCTGAAGTCTCTATGGTGGTAACTCAAGTAACAGAAGCATGTAACAGTTCTTGTTTCTAGCATGCACTGATGATCTAGGCTCTAGCTCTGAAATAAAGTCCCTGCAAATAGATTTTAGTGCTATTGTGAAACTTGATTAAAACCAGTGGCTTTGATGCAAGGATTCTCACACATAGATTTCACTGAAAGCTAAATCAGAGAAAGTGGTTGTGTCCAGGCTTGTCCTTTTCTAATACTTATTCATTTGATCCTTAAACTTAGCTAATTTTCAATGAGCAATTTAAAATATGTAAGCAAGATTAAAATACTCAGCAATTTAAAAGAAAGTTTAATTTTTGTTTAACAGAAATTATGTTAGTTGGAAAAGAAGATGTGAGAATTTATGTATGACTTAATGTAGTGTTAATAGAATTGAGAAACACATATGACTTCCTCTGGATCCAATGAGCAAATACTTTCTTCAAAAAAGCATTATTGGAAATCCCAGAGAATGCATTTTTGCATTTTGCTCTGCTGATTGAAAATGTGGCATTGGTGTTATGAGCTGTCTTATACAGTCTTTTCGTGTTTGAGGCTATAGTTTTCTTTTAATGCTCAGTACAGGCATTGTAGTCACATGCTCTGTAAGTTTTCTGGAACTCATTGGTGACCATTAGCTGATAGAAATTCCTTGCAAAAGAATTCTACTTCAGTTAAGAGTAGATAGTGACAGTATGCTGCAGCTGCTTCTAGCTACATGTTGCTTTCAATACAGCTGGGAACAACCTAATTTTTCAGCAAGCAATGATTAGCATTTTGATCTTGACAAGCACTTCACTGTCTGAATACCAATGTCTGAATGATTGTTTTGGCCAAGCAAGGCATAAACAGCTATTGCATATATAGCTTGTAGTTAGCTTCTGCTTATTAGAAACATTTGATCAAACACTTGCACACTTTATTTTCTTTAAGCTGTGTTAAAAGTCATCTTCTCTGATTTATACTTGTAGAAAAAAAATATAGTTTTGTGTGTCTTAAGTATCCTAAGTCAGCTAATTCCAGTATGAAATGCTAGATGTCTGAAAGAGCATTTAGTCTCAGGTGTTGTGATCTAATATGTTAGTGGTTCATGCCAGTGCTCCCAGCTACATGCAAATTAACAGTATTCGAGTGTAACCAGACAGCATTTATAGACAACAGATTAGCATAGCCTGAGAAAAATCCAATTATCCTTTCCTTGGTTGTTTGCCTTCATTATATTTTTGTTTCAGGGTACCTTTTTTTTTTTTTTTTTGGTTACAATTTTAGAATTATTTATAGAAACAAAATCAGATTTATAAATAGCAAATGATAATATGAAGCACCAGGCAGAAGTATGAGAGATTACACTTCTTCCTTTTTCTCGATAAAGAAACCTCTCACAAATGAAGCCGAAGTATCGGGAACTATGGGAATAGAAGTTAAGCTTTGCAATGTGTTTATGCTTTGCTGCAAAATAAGCTTAAATCAAGTCCAAGTTACATTCTGGGCTCATTTTAGCCATTATGGAAAACTCTACTGAGGGACAGAAGTAGAGAAAGCTACCTTTTGGAGATGTGAGAGCAATAAATCTATAGGTGCTTCTGACTAGTCCCTAGTGTTCCCTCTGTTCAGGTGTACTGCTGAAATAAATGTGCTGCAGCACATGACTACAATGCATTATTAAAGCATGCATTAAACCCATTTCTCATGGTTGTGAGAATTGTTCATAGAAAATATAGTACAAATAACCGTACCTATTTATGGAATATAAGGTATACCTCTATTTGTTTAGATATTACTAGAATTGCATTCAGTAGGATGAGTAAACTTGTAGGTGTGGACAGATATAACGATGTCATGTCTAGTCAGGTTGTCAATACATACAAGTGGCTAATGGCTGTTTTTTGGGAAACAGATTTGGTAGAAGGCTGGAGGGAAGTTGAATTGTATCACAGATAAAATGTATTGAAAAAAGTAAGAGTTTGTATTAGTAGGCCTTCAGCTTTTGGATAGGGGTTGCAGGTTGCCAGATGCCGATGAGCCAAGCTGCCTTCAAAGCAATTTCTGACCGGCCTCGAGAATTTGGAATTGTCCAAATACAGTAGGAACAATGTTAAGCCCAGGAAGTCATACATCTTCACAGGTGTCTACATATAGCTGTAAACAAAATGTAGCCTTCTCTTCAGACACTTAAGTGTTTGTGAGTGGTTTGGTTTTTTTTATCTGTATCTGAGTCAATAGGGAAGAAAAATGTTTGGAAATCACTTAACATTGAATTATATTAATAGCTGTCATAAGAAATGAGTAAGTTTTCCAGTTGCTCAAGATACATCCCTGAGTAGTGCCATTCAGCTTTACTGAGTAAAAATCAAGAAAAGCAGATTGTGACTCAGCTCACACATCACATGGGGCGGGTGAGAAGGAAACATGTCACAATAAAAAATCAGTTACAGATACCTGTGAGGAATTTAAAATATAGGTAGGAGTATCCATTAACAAGGAAGATATCTTGGACTTCAGAAAACTGTGCAAAGGTTAGAGTGTGTTGATACTTGTGAGAATATTCAAGCATACAGTAGTAAGAATCACAGAGGGTCTATGAGAATATCTTGAAGTATAAAGAACAGAAGATGGTTTAAAGATCCCATGAAGTTGAGAGTGATGTGGAGTGCAGATAATGCATGTTTACTGTTAACCATAGGCTAATACTGTGAAGCTAAAATACAATTTTTTAAAAAATGTATTTTTGTAGTTTAATAGACAAGATGAAGCAGGTCATAAATACGTATCATAAATTCAGTTGAAGGATTTTTTGAGGGGACCATTAAAGGCATGATATGCCTCTTTATATTTGCATATGCTTGAATTTTCTCCTGAAGTGGGCAGACCTTTACCAGGTCTCAGACAGCATTAGTGTTACCCTCTGGATACTTTGTAGAAATGTACTGGAGCGTAAATGTTTTTGCAGTCATTGTGAAATGATGCATTTTCATGGTGGTAGAATCAGGTATTGTGAGGAAATCTTTCACTGAAGTCAGAATAAAGTAGATATGGGAGTACTTAGCAAAAAAAAAAAAAATTAAAAATTAACAGGGTGTTAAATTGCTGACAAAGGCCCTTGTGACGTAAGTGGACTGGGAATGCATATTTTCCTTGGGGGGAAAAAAAAAGTTCACATGTTTTTCACTCTTTTGCAACTAGAGTTCTGGAGGTTTAAAGTATATGTAGCCAGGTACTCCTTGCACATTGTAGATGCTGGGACTGTACAACACTGTAGCTTGTGGGGAAGCTGTATTCTCTAATTTCACATTCTTCCCCTTTGAAAATATTATATATCCTTAATTTGTTTTTAGAATGTAATTTTACACTATATGTATTATTTGACCCACTTAAAAACCCCAAAACACAA
>JAOEGS010005014.1:9006-75194 GCA_025447755.1 Corythornis vintsioides | reverse complement strand
TTGGGGTAGTTCAACTTTGGGGTAGGGCTTTTTTTCCTTTTTCTTTTCTCTTTCTTTTTTTTTTTTTTGGGGGGGGGGGGGGGGTTGGTGAAGAGTGAGATACAGGAAAGAAAAGACTTGGTTTTCCAGAAATGTTCATTGAAGACTAAGATTCTGCAAATCACCCAAATACATGGCTTTTGGGGGGCAAGGAAGGAATTAAGGTATAATTTTGGGAGGTACTCCTACTCTTTGGATGTCTTTACATTCCAGCTGTGCTTTCAGGCTTGCCTAGTTAATTTTTTTTTTTTCTGACAGAGAGCAGTGTTCTTCTCTAATCATCTAGAACCACAAGGTTCTGTTAATCCTCACACATGTTTGGTTACCTGCATGGGAATTCCATAGAATGCCAAGAACAGATTTTTGCCACCGTGGACTCATATAAATCCTGTATCCAGTGGTATGAAAGGTAATCAGAGCCTGACGCCTTTACTGCTGCTCAGACTGATGGAGGCAAAGTCATTATTTGTCTAGCAAACGAGGAATAACAGGGAATATGGGAGTCAGGGGCACTCAGCGAAGGTGCAGAGCTTGCACAGAAAGGATGGTGAGGAATTAGGAGATAACTGAGTGAGATGTTTTGCTTTTAAGTGTTTGCACTTCCTCCCAAACACGCCAGATGACCACTGGTGGGTCCTGCAGCGCGTTCGCTTTCATCACAAGGACGTTCCCTTTGTGAGTTTCTTAAAGAAGATCCACACTGATGTTTTCCAGAATGGATATTGATAAGGAATATACATGGGAATGAGGGTCCCCATTACTGGGCATTATCACTGGTTTCACACGGAGCCTTTGGCAAGTCCTGCAGTCCTGCCAGGTCTCAGCTCTCCTGTCGGAGCAGTGAGATGAGTAATAACACTTGTCTTTGTTAAGCTCTTCACTTTCTTCAAACAAAAAAGAGTTGATTGTTCAGTGTGTTACTGACAGGGCTTCCTCTGTCCAGCAGATAGACAATTTGTTTTTGTGAAGACATGTGAGACTTTTTCCTGCCTGCACACTGAAAGAGGAGGATGAAGCACAGCTCCTCAGCGATGTGATGATGGGCTGTTCTGTCACCTTTCTCTGAGCCTGGCATGTCTGTCTGTGAGAAACCCAGTGAAAATACCATAGGTGAATGGGAAATATATTAGTTGTTGTTCCTTCTCACAGTTGGAAGATAGGCAAGAGATACTGTGGGCAGGTACTCAGATTTAAAGTGTCCTGAAGTGCAGAAAGCCTTCAGAAAGACTGATTTGGAAAGGGCATTCAGCAAGTTCAGAAAAAGCCACGGTAGGTAAAAGAGTTCAGCATCTATCACCTTGAATTAAATCAAACGTGAAGGGAGAGGTGCTGGTGGGAGAGACTCAGCCCTTCAAGATCTGTCTCAGAGCTGCTGTTCCCAGAACATGGTTAAATGCCAGATGTGGGAGATACCAACAGCAAGACTTAGAATGCAGTGAGGTGGATGTCGGGCTAGTGGCAAATGCTGGATGAGTTAAACTGCTTTCACTGGTGCTAAAGAGCTGCCCGTTGAGTGAAGATGGATAAAGGACAGAAAGGCCATGATGGAAAAGAGAAGGTATTCAGGAGAGGTATTCATTATTCAAAGTGGTTTCCTAAATTTTGTTGTCTGACACTGTAATTCCTGCCTCTTGATTGGTTTCGGTTTCTTTGGTGAGTTTTTTGTTCGTGAATTCTAAGTCTCTCTGGAGTGCTGCTAATTGCTTCAGAGCTGGAGGAGAATGTGTGAATGAAAGCAGACATTGTAATTCCAGCAAACCATTTAGCTAGAGCCATTTCATGGTGCGTTAGGAGCACAACAGCTGTTTACAGTTTCTGCACATCTTCCACACCACGCAGGCATTTTTTTGATGAGTGCCTTTTTGTCCCGTGATAAGCACATAAGGACTGACAAACTTCTTCTGTGGTGTTCTCACAACCTGAGAAACAGCTTGAGTTTCTTCCTCCTAATGCCTCTGGAATGGACCCCTCTGTGGCTGGTGAGATGAGCGCTGGATCAGGTTTCTGCTCTGGCAGTAAGGAGCCATGAGGAAAATGCCCCAAGTGTGCATCACGGGGGAAGCCAGTGGTTGTGAAGTTGAGAGTTCCCACTGCTTTGAGGTTGGGAAAACTATGGTGGAGCAGGAAGTGAGGACACTCTTTAAGCCAGTATTCTGTCTCCCTCTGATGGAAGGGAAAAGCGTAGCTTTGCCCTGGATGTGAGCGCAGGAAGAGAGCAAGCGAAAATGATTTGCTAAAATCAATAATTTTCACGTTGCCTTAATGCATCTAAAATATTTAGAGGAAATATGTTTAAAAGCTATTATTATGGTTTACATATACTGCAAGTTTTAAATAATGAATTCGAAAAAAAAACCAAACCCACTTCTGAAAAATAAGGGTGGTTCTCATAACCAGGAGGCAAGTCTGGGAACCCAGCATGCTACAGGTCAGCAAAGGGCAACTGGAAAGGCAACATCCATCAAACCTGTGCCAGCGGCTGGGTATTGGTGATCTGCTTCCGCTAGCAGTAGTTATTCTTCTGAAGGGAAAGCCTTCTAAACAAGGCTGTGAATTGGTTTTCATGCTCGCATTGACAGATTGGGAAAGCAGTTTGTTCTACCAAATTTAACAATGATATATCATTATCACAACTTTGGGGGAAATCTATAAAATCAATAAGTTTGTAGCCTGAACAGGATTTGTATCGCTTGCTTGCTGTGCTGGTGTCAAAGCGTGAGCATATGGATTGAGTCACAGCCTGAGATCAATGGAATTTGTGGACAGTAAGCTCAATAACAAGCCCTTCTGAAAAGAAATAGATGTAAAAAGCAAATTTACTAGAGTATAAAAAAAAAAAGCTAATATCTTTTCCGCGCCTGGCTGTAAAGTGCTGTTTGGCTGCCGTTGGCTGCTGGTACTTTGAAAGCTGTCTAGGGTATGTGCTTGCAATGCTGAGTGCTGCTGCTCTCTACTTCCATGCCTTGCATGTACAGTTGGATGCTTCTGTTTGTAGGGCTTGTATTAGGAAACTAGCCAAGAATAGGAGGAGGGAGAAAAAAAATAGCCCTTTATATTGTAAACTGAATAAAGAATAAAAACAGTCAGTGTGTCTGCTGGGGAAAGACCATGGTGGCTTTATTTACTTTGTACTGGCAGGGCTTGCTAATGGAGAAAAATAAAAAGGCATAATTAAATAGTTTAATGAATTCGCAGCTCTTTTGTTTGAGTGGGGCTGGGAATGCATGTTCCAGAGGGCCTCACAAAGAGCTCGGCTGGTAGTGAGTTAAAAGTAGGAAATCAGTCCTTTGAAGGCATTTTTATACTTCATTATCCCAGCATGTAAAATGACTTGTACTAAACGATTGAGGATTTTTTTTCACTCTCTCTCTTTTCTCTCTTCTTTTTCTAAACAAAGGAGAGCATCAGGGCGGCAGGAGCATAATTCCCCTCAGTGTCCTAGAGCCAATAGATCAGCTTGTCAGCGAATTGGTGGGCCTGTACTTATGTTTCAGTAAAATATAGGGCTCTGGGAAACTGTAGTGAGCAACGAAACCGCAAGCCAACCACCACAGAAACACAGGCCCTCTAAGAGATCCTGGGGGAGCGGGGATGAGAAGACCTCCCTTTCCACCTCAGGACTTTGCAGTAGGCATGTATTGGCTTTGAAAGGAATTTTTTGAGGGTGTGTGTGCAGTTAAAGCAATCACGTTACCTTTTTCCCCCAGGTTTTTATTTCTGTGTTGTTTTGGATTAGTAAAGCTGGATCAGCTAAGGTGTATTTCCTTCCTCCCAGCAGGCCAAGCCGTGGCATGCAGGAGTGTTGTGAAAGGAATGGCATCCACCAGTGCTTCCCAGCGGGTGTGAGTGCACTGGGGATGGTGACAGGAACGGGTGACCCGCCTGGGGCAGGTACAGCAGGTGCTGGGCTGGGCAGGATGCTGGTCCACATCAGGCTTTGACCGTGGCTCTTTGGGCACCAGCGTGGTCTCCACACAGCTCAGCCAGCAGAGCCTGAGACACCTGCAGCACCCCAGGTTGCTCAGCCCTCAGAGCCCAGAATGGTCACCAGTGCATGTCACGCTGCCCACAGTGACACAGAGATTGGCCTCGAGTGCTGCTCCCCGTGGCTGCCCTGGCACCAGTCTCTGGTGTGAGCATCCTGCACTGGGACACACACCACAGACTGTCTGACCTTCCCTGGGCTCTACCTGATGAACTGAGCTCATTAACAGAGCGTGTGTGAAGTGCTGAGGAGGAAAATGGGTGCTTCCTATTAAACAAGTAGCAGGGAACCAATCTGAATCCAATTTGAGGACTGTCAGGTCCAAACTCTGCTGGGCACCAGGATCGAGTCTGGCACGGCCTTGGGTGTTACCTGCTGTTAGGTGGCTTCTCTTTCTAGTAGACCTTGTGGCCTTTTTTCACATGGCCATCACCAGGAGATCATTCCATGCAGTGGAAGGGAAGACCTGTGAGAAAAGATACCTGTTTTTGAGCAAATGAAGAGTTTGCCCCTGTGCCATCCTTGGCCTTTGATTTCACCTGGGCACTGGAGCTGGTCCCATTCTGTGTGCCTGTGAGAGCCAGCTGCAAACAGCAGGGAGCTTCCCTCCAGGACTCATCTGGCCCACGGACTGCTATTTACAAAGCATTCTCTGGGTTTTTACAGCTCGAGTTTGCTTATAAACAACACTAACTGTTTGTTTCTTGTTAAAATTTACCTCGTAAACAAATTTTACTGCACGAGTTCAAGGCAATAATTGTTTAATCCCGACTTTCTCATACCCATAATACAGGGACTGTAAAGCTGTGGTTGGCACTTTATGGGGTTCTTCTGTGGCTCTCTGCAGCGAGTGCTGTGCCGTGGAGGGATGTGGGCAGCCCCGTGGGGGGAGCTGGGTTTGCCTCTCCACTAAGCTGGTTGTCAGATCAGCGTTAGAACAGCTGAGTTTCTTTGCTCTCCTTAGAAAGAATTAGAGAGAAAATCTCCAAAGAAGCCCAAAAGTCCCCAATTGCTGTTTCTGAATTTCTGAAGTTTAACTTGGGTTCTGATGCGACGCTGGAGCTGTGCAGTTATTTACAACCAATGGCTCTCTCTCTCGTCCTTCTTGCTGAGTAGCAGGGAAATGCTGAGGAAGTGACTGCTTATATTGATTAGCCAGACAAGAGAGAGTTAGAGACCCTCAGCACTGCCACTTACAGTGGGCAGGAAACCCAAATTGACCAGTAATAAAGCGTTTGAGGTTGTACAAGGCGGCTCCTGGGGAAACTGCCTTCTCAGAGTGGGGATGCTAGGGGTGGAAAGCTGTCAATTATCCTTGTTTGATGAGGACTAAGTAAACGCGCTCTTAAAGTGGCCTATTAGATGTGGGAGAAGATGTGCTGGGGCTGGTTCCCTCTGCAGAAGTACCTCTGCAAAGTTGGGAGGGTGGATGTTGTTGGGCCCTTGCCCAAGGAGCGCTACCACCAGCAAAGAATACAAGATTTTGCTTGATATTTCTCCCTTTCGTTGTGGCCTTTTTAAGAGAAAAATTAAATTAGTCCCCATGTACTAATGCTGTAAAAGTTGGAGTTCTCACTGCAATATACACCCTGGATCTGTGTGCAGCATGGACACGTAGGAGGGACGCAGAAGGCTCAGACATAACTACTTGGGACATCACAGGCAAAAAGAGTAGCAAGGTTTTAAGTTCACTGTGCAATTAAAAGCTAAGAATAATCAGTGAATATCTCGGGTACCTGATGTGACAACTGTTAGGAATTATTTAGTCCCGAAGTCTGAATAATTACCAAAATTGAATATTTTATTATAAAAGTGCACTCTCCTAGTGCAGTGAATGGATTCAAAGTGTAAGAAACCACCTTGCTTGTTGGGAATGAGTATAAAAATATAGCAGAAAGAAGTTGTGATAAAATTAGGCCAAATAATAAAATAAGAAGCAACTACCAACGTGTACTAAAAGAGCAAAAAATAACAGTACTAAAAACAGCAGCAGGAAGAGGAAAATAAAGTGTAGGATCCCCATTCAGTGGAGAGCAAAGGTAATTTTGAGACAGATATTTCTGTACCTTCTCTGGTAAAGGTCGTCTATAGGACAGCAGCTTTCATAATTGATGCCCTTGCCAAATGGATAAGATCTTAGTTCTGAATAGAGAAGAAACAGGTTAAAGTGTCTGAGATAGCTGCTGTCAGAGCCGTGGTGTAAAGACTATATAGAGCCAAAATCAACTCAGAACTAACAGTGGCTGTTCTTGAAAACTTGTGGAAGGGAAGGTGAAATGTTGGGAACAGCAGAGTGTCCTCAGTCTGAACAGGAGCTATCGACCAGTCAGCTAAACGCTGCTAAAATTCTGACAAAAATCAGTATTTGCAGGCACCTTGGAGACGACAGGGAAGTGAGTAACACGGCTTTGTCAGAACAAAACACTGTCTGACACACACAGCAACTGGAGCAACAACCCAGGGCAGCAAGAGGTGTGGACAGGGGAGAGTGAGTGTTGTCAGAGCTTGGGTGCAGGGAGGTGTTTGGTGGTGCCTCAGAGAAAGTGGATTTGGAGCCCTGGGGGGCACGCTGAGCACTGCCAGCATGGAAGGAGCTGTAGAATGAGGTTGGGCAGGGGTCTGCCCTGCCCCTGGGTCATTGCAGTGTTTGCTTTAATGAGCTGAAGCACAAAGTAGGAAATGGATTTACTGAGCTTTCAAGCAATAAACGTAGCTGTTGAGTACATTGGACCATAGCAGTACAATCCCAAAGAAGCCTGGTGGGGGTGATGGCTTGGCAAAAACTGAATGAAATTCTATAGTGACAACTCCAAGATCCTCCTACGAGAAGCTTGTGACGTGCACAAAAAACCGTGATGTGTTAACATTAGTAATTTCTTGGCCAAGTGCCCCGATGGTGGGTTCAAACCTTATGTCATCCTTCTGCCTTGAGAACTGAAATGATTTTGAAGTATCTGAAACTATAAATGAATAAAAGTAGGCTTGGTGGAACAGAAAAAAAAATGCTGAAAGCATAAATAATAAAATTTATCTGTGTGAAATCAGTTTGCCTTGCAAAGAGCTCACGTCAGATGCTTTGGAATGTTTCACTGACATTGTCTCTGCTGCACAACAACAAAAGCAAAACAAAACAGTTTCAGAACTCACTGCAGACTCTGAGCTCAGCCTGGACATCACACACACACACTGAGCCAACCAGAAACAGACAGAGAGAATCCTCGTCCAAAACACAATCTGTGGTTTTTCTGCTTATTTCAGTAGCTCTTAAAAAATATAATTTTTACTGTAAACTTAATGTCCGTGTAAATGTAATACTTGTGTAAACTCGTTTTTTTCACTTCTGACTCAGTCCAGGCTCTTGCTGGGGCTCATCAAGGTTTTGACTACGTGGTTGACTTGTAACAAAAGCACTTTTAACAACAGCTCTAATATTTGTTCAGTTAATCCTCCTCCTCCTCGCTGAACAGGGCCGTGAGCGTGTGGCTTCACTGCCACTGAGCAAGGAAAGGAAAAGGCTTGTTTGTTAGAGATGCCCAATTGTTGCTTCTGCATATTCACCTTATTTTATCACCTTCAACTCTGAATAAGAGTTTTTCTTTCCCCCATGAGTTCTGTGGTCAGTCAGGAGGATCTGGTGCAGTTCAAACCACAACACTCTCCAAAATCTTCCCACTGCACACTGGCTCCAGCAGGAAACCCCACTGTGCTGCTTTCAGGCACCTTGTAGGTTCTAAACAGAACAGCATTTGATGGCAGAGAGAAATTAAGATGCAGAGGCACCTACCAAAATATCTTCAGAAGTGTGTGGGATGGAGCCCCCCGAGGCAGGTGCCAGCAGGGCAGAGCCACTGCTCCTCCTCAGAGTGCTTCGTGTAGGGCTTCCCACAAAGTTTTTTGGTGTCATTTCCCACCCTGCATGGAAAATATCAACACACTCAGCTGTGTTTCCCGACCAATCCTTAAAGAGATGAAATTCACATTGTTTAACTGTCCAAACCTTCACCAGTGCTACAGGGCAGAGATTTGTTTGTTGGAAATGGAAAACGATCTCCCTGCTCTGTCCCTTTTGGTGATGCACGTTCCCCAGCACAGCAGCATTTCTGATAGCAGCTTCCCTCTGAATTGTGTAAGCTTTGAGTGAACTCTCAGGTTAGGAAATCACCCACTGGTCACCTTTTCAGCCTACCTGTGCCCATCTCGCCTGGGTGGGTTCCTTTAAAGCCTTGTCTGGCATCTTTCTGTTGCATGAAGCAGTTCAGGAGAGGCAGTCCCTGCCACTTCCTTACCTATTAATTTGTTGCAGGCCAGATTGCATCTCTCTTTTTTATTATGTTTGTGGGACTGTGGACTTTCCCTTTTTTCCTCTTCACTGCCCCCCAAAAATCTCACTTCAGCAGTATGAAGTGAACCATGCGCCGAGTGTTATGAGGCAATATCCCTTATTACAGACAAGAACAGGGCTGCTTCTAATGAGGGCTTTCATACCACGGCTCATGTCGCTGTCGAGGGAGCCCCTTTTCTTTTGTTCATAATGAGGAACACCTCATTTGCACTGTCCCTAGATTTATGGAAGGACAGGAAAAAAAAAGAACCCTTCAATTTATTACATCTTAAATGAACTGCTCCCAAAGCAAAAACAAAGAGGGTAGTAAACTGGTGCCTCTGCACTATATGGCTTGATTTTTATTGAGCTGTATAGTGATGTTCTGCCTCACCTAAGAAGGGTGAGCGTTGGGCTATAATTACCTCTTGTGAACCCCATTTTCTGATAACCTCGCTGGCCTCTCCCTCTTCAGGATGTTGAGTCTGTCAGTTATGGTATTTTATTTGTTCTTACTGATGGGGCTGTGTATGGTTAGAAGTGATGAAGCTCATTTGGTATTTCATTTACTTAGAAAAAACGGGGCATGCTCCCTGAATTTGAAACAGAAAAAAACCCAAAACCATTCCACTTGTTCTGCGATTTTTATCCTAGTGTGTTTCAGAAATTCTGTTAATTCTCTCTCCTGATGCTCATCCTAACCTATAGCTCCACCTGTACTATCAGCTCACTTCTGTGCCAGCGATTCTTGCAATACCATAAGAGTTAACTAAAAAGGAAAACAGGTTTTAATTGATGAAATCCCAGTTTTAGAAAAAAAGGGCTTTAAGGTCAAAGTCTTTCTTTGCAAAGCGAATAGAGACAGGCAATAATAGCTGTGTTCTTGGTGCGAGATTAAATTCACTGTCTCTCGTGCAAGATGAATTGACATAATGGTGTTATTCCTTGCTTTTCTGACTTGAGAAAAAAAGGTACTAATTCCTTAAAGTTTTAGTATCTTTTAACTTCTTTGCACGAATGTTTTGGACAAAGGTAACAGTGCCTTTGGTGGGATACATTAAAAATAAAACTGGAGGTGTAGGAAGAAGGTTTTATAAAGAAGATTTTAATTTTGTGGGGTTTTTTTTTTTTTTTGTCTTTGTGGATTATATATTCTTCCTTGCATTAAAGAATGTGGAGCTACCTAAAACATATTTTTCAGCTAGATAATGGCAGCCTAAAACTTTCTGTCTAACCTATGGCAAAAAGCAGAAATCGATAACGAATGATCTGGTGGCTTCCTAGTTTTGCTGGGTGTGCGAATGTGTTTTCTCTCTAGTTCAAAGGCTACAGAAATTGTAGTAGACAAATTCCAGCTACAAATAATACTTCCAGCATTTTGCATGGTCTTAAAACCTATTTATTTCCTCCTCTGCAAGAGTCAAATAAGAAGCTTTTACATACCAAGCCAAGGTTTTTTTTAGACTTAAACTTCAGAATATTTTCAATATCTGCAACATTATCTTTTGAATAATAATTACATCTTATATTAAATTATAAGACAGCAGGATTCAGGATTAGATCTCTGCATATTATTCTAGTGAAGGAAATTATGACAGGGGTCATTTTTTAGAATTATGTAGGAGGGTAAAAGGTCCCAGGCAGCATTAGAAGGGAAGGCGTTTATAATTAAATTGTAATTTAGGCCTATGATTTATAGTTTTCTCAATGAAAAATTTGGTGCTGTAGAGAGATCCTAGGAGGAACTTTAGTGAGATACAACTTAATGAAATAATAAAAAGAAAAATTATTCTGGAATAGACTGTATTATAGTGGTGCAGTGTAGGAAGCATTTTATCAGTATTTCTCCATTTTCCAGGGTTTTATATCTAGGCAGCAGAAGTTTGTCTTAGGGTGAAACATGGCATGTGGAGTTTCAGATGATGAGAATTTTTACTGTATTTTATATGTATATTTTAAAATCATTTAGCTCATTACAACTCGAGGTATTCTAAGGCACACAAGTTGTCAGCTCGAGACAAAGCCCACTGCTTCTCTTTTTGCTGTTATTAGTCGTGAGTTGCAAGAAAACTGAGCTTTGTTCTTCCTAATTTGTGAAGTCGTTGAACTACGTACAGTAGAAATCACCCAGCTTTATAGAAACAGTTAATTTCTTTCTAATGGGCAGAGTAGTTTTGAGTTTTATAGTATTATATTGTAAAGCAGGCGGACAATTGGCTTAAAGGAGCATTTTTGTAGTTATTTTTATTAATTAGTAGGCTTAACTCCTCCCTACCACCATGATGAACAACTGTTCTATTGGCAGGAAAACATTAATACAGAAAGGTTAAATGGCTTGCCAAAGGCAATTGAGGTAGTGGTGGCTGATCTGACAGGAGAAGGCATCTCTGACCCGAGATCCTCTGGCAGTAAAACTGTTGAACTAGTTTACACAGATGGTTAACAGCTCATCGGTGGTTTAAAGCCACCTCCCAGCTTAGGGGGGACTCATTTTCATCAAAAATGGCTTTAAGAAAGGGACGTAGGTTCAGACGTTGCCTTGTGAACATGATTTGCCTGTGCAAATTCAGCAGCTGTTCCTACAAATTGCTTATTCACTGGCCCGAGTTAAAAAAAAAAAACCCAACAACTTCCCCCCTCTACAATTACTTGAATTTTGTATAGTCATAGAAAGTCAGTGTGCAAGTTCAGTGTGTGGGCTTGGAGATCACCACATTAAGGCACTGTATCAAGCCTTCTGGTACTTCACTTTTTTCTTTTTTTTTCTTTCTTGTAGTAACTTTGAATACAAATGAGAACCTGACTAAAATAAACGTACTTAAGCAGCCTCTGAAATAAATAAACTATTGAAATTGTATCAAAGCAAAACGTGACATTTTCCATATCACAGAGGGATGAGTATGCAACTGAAAAATACACTGATTTTGTCCATTATATAAAAGGATAAGAGGACTTAATAAAGGCAATCCCCTCCCAGTGGAAGGGAAAATAAAAATAAACAAAAGGGACAAATAATATATTTGCATCTCTTCGATGTTATCCAGCTGAAATCATTCAGCTTGAACCGTGTTCAACTACCATGGCTTAAGACTCCTGTACGGCAAATGCTAATTTGTAATATAATCATTAAACATCAGAGGGGTTTTGTACTCAAATAGCTCCCAAAGAATTGTCCTGTCACAAAGAGCAGGGCACAGAAAGAGGAGGACAGAAGGAAAAATATGACGGTGTGTGGCAAACAATTGCCTTGGAAAGCAAAGAGAGGAGAACAGAAAGATACTGAATTAGTGAAATTCTCTCTCCCTCTGACAGTGATGCTGAGGATTCAGGAACTCACTAAACATATCAGAACGGACTGTGGCATGGAAAAGGTGCCTGAGTTCGGTGGAAACAAAAGAGCTGGGGAGCTGGGTAGAAGGCAGTGCTGGAGAGAAGTAGTAAATGATTTCTGAATGATTAAAATACAAATAGTATCAATATTAGCTTAAAAATTATCCAGATATCTGTGTATTTAATGGAGTGCATGGATTCTTCCCCAAATATCCACATTTAATGAGAAAACAATAAGCTATTTAAGGACAGTCTTCAGGCATAATGAGTATTTAGGAATGTTAACAAATAATATATGTCTTGGGGAAAAAAAAAATCTTGATAGCAAAATGATTCTCTGGCTTCTGTGTAAATAACAGGCAGTTTAGAACTCTTCTCAGTGTAGAAGTTACATCACAGGCTCTAGTATTTTCAGAGGAACTATTCATGGTTTATTGTGTCAAATTTAAAAAAAAAAAAAAAAAAGGAAGAAATCAAGGTTAATTTTTTCTTTCCCTCTTTCCAAACTAACCTGAAAAGGCAAAGGTTAAGAATGATACATAAAAAAGCGTAGATATTTCACCTTAAACAAAGGGAACAGCAAGATATATTTACAGGAAAAAAAACCCCACATTTTCCTGTAGTTTTCTGAACCTTGCTTGCAGTAAGTGTTGATTATGGAATCATTTGTTTGAAATCTAGGCTTTCTTCTTTGTAACTCCTTTCCCTCTCCTTGATCCAGCAGAGAAATCACAAGTGCCTGTGTTTGACTTCTCCTTTTGTTTGGCACGGCGCTCTGATCGTATACCTCATTTAGCATCTTAACATCGCTCTTGGATGAAGAAGCAGCAGCCTTTGTTTAGAAAGAAAGTCTCTTTGATAATTAGAAGTAGTGAGGGATGTAACAAAACCCCAAGAAAACGCGTTACAAAGTGAATGCATCTTTTATTTCAGCAGAGAGCCATTGCCCACGTGGCAAAATCCCTGGGCGAAGCCGTGGCCAGTGACCCACCGAGGCTTTGTGCTGTCCCCCGCCCTGAGCCTGTCCTGCCGTGGCCACTGCCCCTGGGGCAGGCTGAGTGACGAGGCCAGGCTGGGGATCTGGGGCAGGTTGGGGGTCTGGGGCAAGCCAAGTGACAAGGGCGTGCTGGGGGTGATGGCAAGCTGGAGTTCTGGAGCACACCAGGGGTCTGGGGCAGGCCGAGTGGCAGTGGCAGGCTGGGGGTCTGAGGCAGGCCGGGGGTCTGGGGTAGGCCGAGTGACGATGTCAGGCCAGGTGCCAGGGACAGGCTGTGGCCCCTGTGCCAAGCTGAGGGTTATTGCAGTGCTCTGCCCTGGACCTCTCAGCCTGAAACTGATGCTCTACATTTGTATTTTGGGCTCCCTGAACTTCCACCACCAACCGAGGCTGTTTTACTCCCCCGGCCTGGCAGCAGCCCCCTGCCATGGCACTGCAGAAGGCGGGTGGGTGCACAGAGCTCTGCTCTCAGCTGGGTCAGTCGGAGCCCTCAGGAGAAAGGTGAAGTGGGCACAGGGACAAAGGACCACAGAGGAGCAGGGAGATGGATCCCCAGGTCTCTGGGAGTAACGGGGAGCTGTGGAAGGGCTGGGGGGCTGCTGTGGTGCCCGTGCCCCCCCCTCAGCTCCTGAGCACCTTGACTGGTAGCAGAGTCTGAAGCGTTGGCACCATGGCTGGTCACAGGGCTGTGGTGGCTCCATAAAGGAAGAGTTTGCAGCTGCGAGGGGCTCCTGTGGTCACAGGAAAAGGTGTGTGGACCCCCCCAATAAATCAGATTAACACCTCTTGTAAAAAATAGGGGGGTTTTCTGTCTCTATAAGAACTGCTGACGTGGTGCTGGTCAAGTAACCCAGTGTCGTGCCATCGTCCGCAGCCTGGCTGCTCGGCTTCCATGTGGGGAGATGGGGGAGAAAGCACAGCCCCAGTGGAAACCAGTAAAAGCCATTATAGAATTTAATACATGCTAGGAAATGTTGTGCTTAAAAAAAATAATCTCAAGTCTAAGGTGGCTTAGAGCAGTTCCCCAAAATTAATAGACATATTTGACCTTAATCTGTCTTCCTGGACAAGTTTAATTATGGCAATTTCTGAACTTCAGCTCAGGCTCTTGTTTTAGAAATGTTAGTGTTCTTTTAATGTGTGTTATTTTGAATTTAATAGCACTGTGTTTTCTAAGAAAAAGCAAAATTTTCTATCTACAAAAAAAGTTACTGGAGTGGAATAACCCAAGATTTTGGAGATGCTTAAGATTAATTTATCTTTCTAAATAAATTATTGTTTCTGAGATTAGCTCAAATTGGGGGTGAGAAGGAGGAAATTAGAAATACTGTTTCAAGAGCCGTATTTAAAAGGGAAGCTTTTTGAGAACGATATTGTTCCTTTTGTGATCACAGTCTGTACTTTCCAGGAATCTTTCAGTGTAAAACACTGGGTATGATCTGGTGATGTACAACAACTCGAGCCCTAGCATTTTTTCTAGCTGTTATTATTAGTCTTATATAACTTAAAGATGGAAAGGTTGTAATATCTGTGTGTAATTTGAAATATAAATATTTGCAAATATAAAATGTGCCACAACACAGTCAATGTAGGTGTTAGTAGTACATACATCCTGATATTTAGTATTATTAGTACTAGTAATTTAGGGGGGGAAAAAAGTTGTTTTATTATTTTCCATAGTCAGATTCCATTTACCTTGTCTCTCCTACTGCTGTTGGTGCCCAGTGCACTGGCAGCAGCATTCTTTGCCTTGGTTGTGCCAGCAGCACTGTGAAGGGGTTTGTTCTGCCCCCAGAGAGCTCCAGGCACTGTAACCTGCAAAATTACACAGAACTAATGAAGGCTTTGGGTCATCTGTGGCTTCTCTTAGATGAGGATAGGAAGAAATACTCGATGTGCTTTTGCTGCCCTGCTTTGCAAACTGAGGGCAGCTGGTGGCTTTGCAGGGGAGTTCACTTCAACCAGTCTGCTGCTGGGATGAAAATGCATTTCTGATTTCCTGGAAGTTTGGGAGGCCAGGTTTGTAAAGAGATGTATCTCTTACCTGACATACACGATTTTACTGTGTTCTTCTCTGCTTAACAGGGGAAAAAAAAAGCTTGAGAACGTGAAAATGTTTTCTTCTTTCTTTCTCTAGGGCTGGTTTTGTGAGTAGGATTCTGACAGAGCGGGGGAACTCATTGCTTGAGTGCACTTACTTTAGTTCCACATCTTATCCAACTCTAGGAACTTGAACTTGTCATTATCAGACACAGAAGGTCAATGCATTAGCCATGGTGCTGGCTCTTTCATGTGGCCTTTCTGAAGAGGAAAAAAACAGCTTTTAATCTTAGCTTTATAAAACACTGTGTGTACTGGGATACATCCTAACTTGTCATTTCCTCGTCTGTTTTAGTGCTGGGGGTATCTGGAGATGCTTTATGATGCCACACAGATACACACGTCTGCAAAAGGCCTAATCTGAAGTGAATCTTCTATAAATAATAAACAACAAATAGGTTCCTTTTAGTTATATTAGCCCCAAAATAGGTCATGTACATTTGTTTTAAATGCAAACTTAACAATAAAGTAAATTCCCTAGGTGGAGAATTTGATGTGTTTGTGCAAATTTTCTGGACATAGTACAAAAAAAAGCCAACACCTATATTTTACCATTTAAAATATTTATACATTGTCTCTTAAAGTCCTGTGTTTGAAATACTGTTTATAATAAAATCCCTACTAGAGACCCAATAGTCACAGTATAGACACTTGCTGTTTGTTATTCAAAGTATTCACTTTGCTTTTTTTGTATGGAAACTTAGTGCTTTACTTTCTTACCAGAAGAAATGACACCTCTGTCAGGTTCCTGCCTCCAAATAATCTTATTTTTCAATGTCTGTGCTAATTTGTGGTCAAAATGAACTGATAAGAGAGTTATCCCACAGGCCAGACGGGTATGGAAGGTGCATCTCTATCTCTGGGTAGCTTCAGAATAAATCAAACCGAGTTCTCAGACTTCAGTTGCTCAGTGTACAAATATATTAATAGCAAAATGATAGCCTAGCCTGGAGTCAATTGCTATGTTTAGTGTCTCAGTACTTAAGCTAAAATAAAAGAAGGAATTCACCAGAAAGGAGGAGCAAGGTGACGAAAACATAAGTGCAAGTGTTCAGTGCAAATCCCCTGCCTGGCTCCTGGGGGAACAGGCTCCTTCAGCTCTTGGCCGTGGGGTTTGTGCCCCCAGGGTGGCTTCTGGGGAGGGGGGTGAGGAGAACAAGCCTCGTGGCAGCGGGGCTGGGCTCTGTGCCTCTGCTGGAAATATTCATATGGCTTTCACCTAAAAAAAGGCTGAGAAGACTGCCCAGGCAATCCGTGTAATGCTCCCCTGCATGTGTGTGTTAAAGTCTGTGGGTAGCTGCAGCAGAGAGGAAGGCATAGCTGGGAAATGGGTAATTTATTGTGGTGGTTTGGAATTAAAATGGCTATGACACCTATTGTAGCTTTCGTACTATTTCTGCCTAATATAATGGTGTTTGGATTTTAATTGGAGTCTTTAGGTGTTGCTATACCACAAGGAGCACATACAGGATGTCTCACAGTGGTGTTAGACAAAGCTGAATCGCCTGAAATAGTAGTGGCACATTTTCCAGCTTGTGTTCTTCTTGGAGCTAGCTGGAATCTTAAGTTCTGTGTGTCACCCATTGTAATATACATAATTTCTTCGTCCCTATTCATTTTCATCCCTGAGATGCATTGTAGAAGTGTAAATCCATCACTAGATAATTTTCACTTCTATTATTTACAAAAATGAATAGTTAAGCAAGTCATTGTTATTAGTGGGATGCTATTGTTGTTTCACAGAGATAGGGCCTGCCAAGGTCTTGAATGATGTGCACTTGAATGTTCTTTCAAGATACTTGTACCTGTTTCATTTGGGAGGAGTTTCACTCATGTAAAATCAAACAGAAACAATTTTAGTAGCCTCTGAAAAGAGAAGAAGGGAAAATGGATATTAATGAACTATTTAATATTCTGCTATGGAAGAGATGCAGTGATTTTGCTGTTGACACTTTTGCATGGAATTAAAGAGATCTGGTAGTTGTTTTACTCATCTGTCTTTGTTCCTGAAAGACTTTTCAGTGTCATCAGATCTGGTTTTGTAACCTTAGAGATATTTTACAGACATTACAGACAAGGGAAAAAGATTGCTTCTTTTTCATGAAATTCATTGGTATTCAGAGCAGGGCCCTTTGATGAGAGAGAAATTTTGGCTAAAGCTTTAATGAGTTTTTTTATTTCCTGAACTTAACGTTGGAAATCGTGTGGGCTCCACGGTTCACAATTCTGATTAAGGGTTGTGTGTTTTGGTTGGGGCTTTTATTTTGTTGTTTGGTTGTTGGTTGTTTTTTTTTTTTTTTTTAATTTTCCATAATATTTGTGTGTCTGTTACTCAGTATGTTATTGATTGTGAGTTGAGAAGTTCACGATGAGGGTGAAACAGTTTAGAGCTATAGATCTCTCCTGCACGGCCTGACACGCTGGCGTGCTCCAGTCAGGTGAGCACTCACAACTCAAGGTTACACAGACAATGCAGTGGCAGAAACAATACAGGGAGCTGCAGAATTCCTGTGGGGGGTGCACCTTTACACCAGACATCTGCTGGTTTCTTAGAGCCTGCTGAGCACCAGATCTCCTCTGCAGCAGCCCATGCCCGGTGCCTGTGGTGAGCAGGGCTCTGGGGCTCCAGATTCCAGGTGAATTCCTGGTGCTGTGGCCACCTTCCGGGTGCTCAGTCTGTGAAGAGTTGGTAGGATGACTCTTTGCTGCTTTGATGTAGGAGAACACGTGGAGGTCTGGTGGGAATCTGTAGAACTGGTGTCTCCTTTAGCCTGACTGTTCCCCAGTTCAATCAGTATTAGTCTGGACGTGGGAGTTGCCTTTGTGCCTGGCTGGTGACACTGTGATGTCAGGGGCTTGGACCTGAGAGTGGCATTTTCCAGAAGCTGTGCTGAGCTGTAGACAAGCAGGTCTGCACACCTGCTGCATCAGTGGAACCAGTAACCATGGGTGTGTGTTTCATGTCCAGGAAGATCTTTGCTCGTGTGGCTGCTTGTTTCGTTGCACTGATGAGTGGTTTGGGAGCCTTTCCACAGGCTGCCATTGCTGCTCTGAGCTTCACCCTCCTCGTGTTCTCACACCACACTCCTCACAAAAACCCCTCAAAACTCAGAAACACTTGAGGCGTGTGACTAACCACATTTGGTAACTTACCTGTGGTCCTGCATGCTTCATATTCATATTCACCAGAGGAGAATACCAATGTTTTCACAGGGAAGGTCAGAGGAGCAGGGAAGTTCCAGACAGCCAGCCCAGCCAGCTCCTTGCTCTGGAGCAGTGGGCTACTGCTGGAAGCTTCTCTTCCCCTGCAAAGTCTTTTCCAGAGAGAAGAAATGTACTGATTGGTTGTCTCAGTTCTTATTAATACCTGGATATTTTAATTTTCGATCCCAGGAATCTGTGAAAACTGTCCATGTACCCCTATTCTGTCTATTTGACATGGGCAATTATAATATATGACAGATGTTTGAAAGGTAATATTTTTTGTGTGTGTGATTAGTTTTGCCCTGTTTGGCAGATTTAAAAATAAAATTAAAATACTGTTTTGACATAGAGAAGGAGGAGAGTCACATAATCTATTTTTAGTGCCACTTTCATAGGGTTTATAATGATTGACTCTTGGGCCTTATTTTTCTGAAAATGTGATGTGGTGCTTTCCTCAGAAGTGTTCCTCCACCTGCAGCTGCTGCTGCACCTTGGGTTGTGTTTGTCAGCCTCTGGGTGTAGTTAAGGAGCAGGAGGAGGGGGTCTCTGTTAGCTTTCCAGTGGTATTTTTCCACGCAGAAATGCAGGTTGCAGAAGTTGCCTGGTTTGGTTTCTCTGTAGGGACAGGGATGTGCCATGTGCAGAGAGCAGCTCTCTGTACGGCCAAGCCCATGGTGCCATCTGTGAGCTCCAGCCCGTGGTGGGCACAAACCCACCCTGTGGTCGTGCTCTAGTGCAGTTTGGCTTCGGTGCCAGGGCCAGAGAGGAAAGCTGAGTCTGCAGGGCAGTGGGCAGCCCTTCAGCAGCCTGGCTGTGCAGCTGCCTCTGCCCTGCCTGCTCAGGGGTGCTCTGCAGGGCCCTGGCTGTGCAGGGGGGTGGGAGCAGGTTTGTCCAGCACCCATCTGCAGCTGGTTTGAGGTGCCAGCGTTCACACGATGCCAGTTCATCCCGGTCTGAAACCCATCGGGTGGCTGTGACCTCTCCCACAACATACCTTTGCTCCTAGAGCAGAAAGGAAGGCCGTAGGAGTGGTTTTTTTGTCATTCAAAATGCCAAGTTCACTCTGTTTACATCCAGCTTCTACTAAATTGTGTTTCTCATTTCTCTGTGCTAGCTCCTGTCTGGATTTACCCTGAAGGAGAGGTGGAATTACTGAGTGAAAGCCCAGAAGCCAGTGTCCTGCGTTGCACGCTGCAGTCCGGAAGGCCTTCGTACAAGGTAGGAAAGCCTGGGTTTTTTTTGCCTTTCCAAGCTGAGTTCAGGTGCAGTCTTTGGAATTAAGTGGCTTTTCGGCTGAAGCTGCGCGTCTCGGTCTGAGGCAGTCTGAAGGTGTGTGAGTTGTGGCCACAGCATGAGTTGAAGGCTTTAGTGTGTGCAGGTTAGTGAATTATGTATTTTCAGAAGGTAGTCTGCATTTGAGCATTTAAAGACTGAACCACCAGTCATAACTTCAGCAATAATGATAATTTTCATCCTGTTTTCCGGGGCAGTTGCAGCAGTAAGTGATCTGCCTGTGTTAATGGCCACAGACTGTGTAGGTGATCTCTGCCTGAATATGCATTTGTGCAAGGAGAAGCTTTGTTCCAGACTCTTACACTGTCCTGGGAGAGTAATTTCTGAAAATACGATATAAATGCAAATCTGTGTTTAAAAATATTGAAACAACTGCCTGCGTTAGCTGGTTGCTTTCTATGGCATATTGTTTCTGCAGGAAGTTTGCTGATGATGTACACAGTGTAATTTTATTTTGATGCATTCAAAGATGATGTGCAATGTTATTTAAGAGAATTATTCTCAGATATTTGTTTGCCCTTCATTATCTAGTAGTAATTGTGCTTTGCTGCTGTCATCAGTGCTACGGTGGGCTACTCGCACGGTTGAATTTTGGCCAAAATACCTGGAACTGGGGGGGGGGGTGGGAAAGAAGTCTTCACTTTGTGCTGGTAGTGTCGACAGGTTTGTGGAATCACTGCAGCGAGGTTTAAATGATGTATGAAATGAAAAATTCCTGTCTGATGCACAGGGCGAGGCAGCGCTGCCGTGGAACCGCTGCAGCGAGGGGCCATTTGTTCTCATGCCACTCCAGACATGACAACTTCTAATTTTTTAAGAAAACATTGTGCTTTTAAAGTCTTTCACCGAAAAAAAAATGTTAGAAAAATCTCTTAAAAAATGCTGTATCGATAAATATCCCGAGGAAGTTTTCCAGGGTGGTGGGTGCTGTGGCTTGAGGCTGAGCAGAGCTGTGTGACTGCCGTGGGTTTGAGCTTCCCTGCAGTCAGAGCTGTAGAAGCTGAGGGGGCTCAGGAGCAGTGAGGCAGCTCAGTGGGGAGGTGTACTGGGTGGAGAACTAGAGTGGAGAGTGGTACCTGCTGGAGAGTATCACCGTGGGGTGTGTCTTTCACACGGGTGGTACGTGGTGGAGACAGAATCCCCTTTTCTGGTTTTCCACCCTAGCCACCCACACTTTGTCCTGCACTTTGAGATGTGTCTCCTGTGGGCAAGGTGAGACTGTTGCCATTAGAACGTGTGCAGGGTTAACTGGGCAGGTAAACATCCCTGTATTTCATAGCACTGGAGTTGGAGCTGTCTGTGTTGTTCTGAAAGTGAAGTTTGCAAGTGTGTTCAAGGAGTGTGTGCAGAGGTAACTGCATCCGTGTGACACACCCCGAGAGGGGAAGAGCAGTGTAAGAAGTGTGTCGAGGAAAGAGGGCACTGTGTTTGCCACAAGCGTGTGTAATCCAGAAAAGGAAAGCTGTGGGTTGCTTACCTTGAGGAAATGTTTCCTGGAGTCACAAAAGCAAACACTGCCTTCCTGTCATCTCTAAACATTAGCTGCTGCTTTTGTAGAGACGTGTTCATGTCCCCTCTCTGCTACACCTATTTACACCTTTAGACTGATGCTTACAGTAGGAACTATATTTTAATTATCTGTTTTTATAATATAAATTTAAAAAATTAAATAGAATTCTTAAAATCCACAAGAAATGATAATTTAGCAGTGTCAGTTAACTACTTCAGGTCCTTACTCACTAGCCTTACTGCCTTACTCATAAATCTGTTTTCATCTTTTCTATGCAATATTTCAGATAATTGTGAAAAACCTGCGGTACTTGTCTCTTTCACAAAGCTCACCTGTGACAGGATATCTAAAAACTTGGCTCTGATGGGACTCCCATGTCAAACGTGTATCAAATGCAGCTGTTTTCTTAAAATGCAAAAAACCCCAGCAAATAACCCTGATGAATAACATTTTATTGGATGAAAACACTCCCCCTCCTCTGAAATCTTTACAATCTCAAAGATGGAAAAGGGTTTCTCTATCATTTATGATTCATAAGTGGATCAGTGTTATTAAAATCCACAGGAGCCCTTTGTTCATTTAGTCAAAGAGCTGCCCATCAGTCACTGCTCCGTGCAGGAGCATCCTTCTGCAGGTTTCAGCTGTTTTTCAATAACCCCTTCGTATAAAAAAAAAAAAATAAAAAAAATCAACTAATTATGGCACTGAAGTACAAAAAAATATTAACTGTGGAAGAGTTTTGCATCTTAGTTTTGTAGATGTGCAGTGCTGATCTCTCAGGTGCAGGAGGCAAGTTACAGTCCCCCTTCTGCACTCTTTACATGTGTGTCTCCCAGCCTCTCTGCAGGATTTTGGTGTTTTTAAATTGTTAGTGGTCAGGAATTCCTATGTTAATACTGAAAGCAGTGCTGGAAGGAACATAACTTTTACATCATGCTATCAGGTTCCTTAGAAAGGAGAAAATAGTGTCTGATGAAATAGAAAGCACTTCCCTAAATCTTGCTTCATGATGAATTTGAATTCTTTTCAGTGTTTTCACGTTGTCTCTGTTCTCTAAAGCCACGTACTTCTCACAGCTGATCTGCCAGGCTGGGGTAAGCAGCCTGTGCAGTGGTTAGAAAGAAGGATTGTGAGGAGGGGATGGGTTTTAAAGCCAGCATTGAATTGATGTGTTTTCATGACAGTCAGTATTGCCTTTTTCTGCTGCAGCAGTTTACACTTTCATTGGTGCAGTGGCCTTCCCCTTGGACCTGCCTTCTCCCACACTCCCCTGGTCATCACCTCAGAGAGCTCCTGTGCCCAGAGCCCGGTGGGTGCCCCGTGGGGTGATGGCCAGGGTGGGCTGCTCTGGGCACCTCCCTGCTTCACAGGACAGCTGCCTCTGTTTGTGCAGTGACTAAAAGCCAGGGGCAGGCAGAGAACATTTCTGTTCTCTTCAGGTTGTCTTGGCTCAAATTAATGAATTTCTTTGTAAAGAGCAAATTTGTACCAAGGAAACGACCAAAGATTGCATAGTCTCGTGGCTGAAAAGAAGTAGAGTGTTGGGATGGACTGGAGGAGAGCTCAGGCTTGTTCAGAGCTGCTTCAGGACTAAAAGGGTTAATGTGCTTTAACCTGGGAGATGGTCGTGTCCATCCAGACCATCTGGAAGGTCTGCCAGGTAGATCTGCATGGTCTGTATTCTGAACTGATTATCTCTGCGCGCTCTATTCCGAGCTGATTATCTCCAAGATAAGAAAGAACACCCTGTGGCAACACGAAGGAAACAATTAGAGACAGGAAACTTAAAGGAAAAAAGGGATGAAATTAACTTGGCAAAGACTGACTCTTCCAGAAACATTGAGCTTCTTCCTTTAATACTAAAAAATACTATTAGTAAAAAGTCTCTCCTTCCCTGAGACCTGGAGAGCGACTGATACAACGACACCGTGGAAAATATTTTTTTGCAAAAGTAGAAGATTGTTTGTAAGAAGTGCAGCACAAATAAAAGAGGTTTTGTGCGCTGGAAATGAATTTATCAGGCTGGATGGAAGTTACTTGTTCCTCAAAGATCAACCTTCATTTCAGACTTCTTTGTAGCTCTTCTATAAAAAAAATAATAAAATATCACACATAGCTTCCTGAAATTGGGCTGGAGACCCAATGCTGAGAGATGCTGCTCAGAGTGAAAGTTGGGGGCATCAAACAGGAGTAACTGGATGATTTCAAAGCAGCAACGAAGCAGGTGGCAGGTGATGGGTTGTAGTGACCGAGGGCATCACGGGGGGCTGGGCACAGCTCGTCTGGGGCACAGCAGGGCCTGCACCCCGAGATGCAGCAGTGGTGCCAGAGGGGGCAGTGACCTCTGGTGCTGGTGTAGCTGTGACTGTCCAGGGCTCATCCATTCACAGGGGAGATGCAGTGATGTGAAATCAGGACCCTCTTTCAGCGGGAGCACGGTGCACAGGGGATCTTTATCCAATCCTTCCTCAGGGCTGGAACAATTAACACCGAGCCAGGGCTCAGTTTCTGTGGAAGGAGGAAAGCAGGGTGGGTCATTTCTCCCCGCGGCGCTGGCCGGATCTGCTCGATAGAAATGGTTTTGTAATCTGACAAATAGGAAGAGTAACGGGGAGTGTAAGATTACTTCTTTTTTTGTCCTAATGAAATGTGTTAGAGATGCTATGACACCAGTAGCAGGAGGAAGAAGAAAACAGTTCTTGAACTCTTTACCAAATTGATACCCTAATCAGAACGACTTTTCCAGAAAAAGAGCCCCGTTTTGCTCAGACTCTATCTTTCCTATTTTCCTGTTTCAGAAATGGAAGATTAGGAGGTGTCTGCACCAATGTGATAAAACGTTCCCGCGAAATTGTTTTGTATTTTCGCCTTGAGTTGCTGGTGAAATGAAGTTGTTGCTGCCAGTGCTGCTTTGTTTTTGACCCCTTTTTGTGAATTCTCTGAGGAAAGAAACATATTCCCATCTTTTATAGTAATCAAATTTATCTGGCATCTCTCAGCCTCTTGCATTACTTATGCTACAGTTGGCCAGCCTTGGGAAGGCTTTAGCAGGTTTATTTATTTATTGTTCTAAAGTGAAGGTTTTTGACTTGAGGTCCCCATATGATCCTAGGGGATTTTAAGAGGAAAAACTGAAAGTGCTTTCTGCCATTATTTTGATATAGTTACTTTCTGTGAAACCATTTATAAAAAAAAAAAAACAACCCAAAACCTAAACAAAACCCCCGTGTGTCCAAACTCCCAAAGAAACATTCAGCTGTTGGAGAAAGAAGAAGAAACTTCATTATCTTGGTTGTGATGGTGATGTTCTTCGTTGCAAGGAGTTCAGCCAGGCTGATGTCACTGCACTGAGTTTCAGTGCAAATTCCAGTTTCACAATTGTCCATGTGTGCTAATGAAAGCTCCTAAAGATGTCTAGTAGATTTTAATATCCCTATGCTTAGTAAATTGCATCACGACCTGTAAATATTGGGCTAGTTGCTATGAGACTAGAAACAACCTTAAATCTTCCCCAAGGTGAGGATTGGGGTGGGTACGTTCCAGGGGCACAGGTAGCTCTTGCTGTTCACAATGTCAGTGTTTTGCTGTAAAAACATTGTGAGAAATAGTCATGAAACAGATGAAAATTCAGCATCAGTTAAACTGTCCCGTGTCCTGTTGGCTCAGGGCTTTTGTGGGAAGTAAACTGTTTTTGCAAGAGTGATCTTTAGTGGGGTGTATATAGTAAATATCTGTATACACATTAGATGTGTAATCAGCAGTCTCTTCTCTCCCCTCAAACAGGACACACACAAACTGTCCTGTAACCAATGACTCCCCACGATTACAAGCATCTTACAGCCACAGAGTTTGCAACTGGCTGATATTTCTGCTAAAGAATTCTGCTTTTTGAAGTGTCTTTAAAACCAAGGCAGCCAGTCCACTCCCAGCTGCATGTAGCATCCAGAAGCAGTTGGTCTGAGCAGCCAGATCTGAGTGTGTAGACTATTTTCCCCCTTTTCCAGGGGCTTTCCCAACGTTCTGCTTGGCACATTGTGCAATAAGCAGGACATTTCCAGTCATCACATCTTTGATCTCAATGCTCACTGGAGTTCAGTCAAGCACTGTGTAAGAACTCTCTAAGGTTTCCCCCATGGAAGGTGAACCCACAGTGTTGACTGCTACAGTCTTGGGCAAAAAAGGAGCAACCTCTGTTATGAAACAGAAGGATCACTTAGGAAATGTGTTGAAATGATATTAAGTTGAAATGGAAATTGAAGACAGGAAAGTCAAATTTAAGACAGGCTGTCAATCAGAAAGTCAGCCTGAGGAGTATCAGAAGAGATCTGAGAACAGTGCACTGAAATTAGTCTTCTGCTTCAGCTCAGTGTAGCATCACCTCAGCTTTTTTTGTGGTTTAAAATAGATTCTCCAGGCTATTCTTTCACTTACATTTAGAGAGGGAAATTACCTAACAGCAAAGAAAAGCAAAGGTAGTCTTACATAAAAATAAGTTTTTTGTTGAACATACTTTATCTTTTTCTGAAAGCCCATTTCTTTTAGTAGAATTCCTCCTGCCCACACTCAACTTTGTCACAGCTTCTCTAGCAACTTCTGTTTCTACTGCTGTTTGTTCATCAATTTCTAGATAGGAAAAAATGAAATGCTGATTATAAGGGAAATAAAGCTGTGCTGGGGTACCATCAATTTGTTCTCAAATACAATTTATTTGACTAACAGCCTTAAAAGCTTTGATGTAATTTTATTTTCTGCTCATGAAATCCAGAGAAGGCTGACCTAGCCATCTTCCTCATCGTCTGCTTCGTCAGTCCCAAATGGGATTCCCCCTCTGAGTCTTTGATCTCCTGAAATGTTTCTTAGAGGAGTAAACAATGGTAGTCAGAAAACGTTCGTATTACATTTTAGACGTACTTACCAGCGTGGAGGGATTTTTATTGCAGGAGAAAAAATCAAATCCTTGTCACCTAAACTGCTAATTATGTTTGATAAATGTATGGTATATATTTAATGCAAAGAGAATTTAGGAAATAATACACCTTGTGTAATTACAGCGACCGAGCTACTTCCATCAATCTAATTTTTTCTGATTCGGGTTCATTTGCATTGCATTATTTTTATTAAATGAGCTTTCAGTGGAAGCCCTGCTCTCTGCCAGGAGGAATCAGACACGGAGCCGTTCCGAGGTGTGGACCGGGACCGTGCTGGTGCCGTCCCATGCTGGGGCCTGGAGCCCTGGGGGAGATGCTGAGCCCCCTCCTCTGGGCAGCTGGTTGTGGTTCTTGAAAGGAAAGTGGGTTTCCTCCTGCAGCCCCAGTCGGGAGTGGTCTGGGTTCTCCTAACCTGATCCAGGCTCTTGGTCTTGCAGTATTTTCCAAGGAGTAATCCAATCATGTTCTGAGCCGTTGTAGTGTAATTGTATCAGTGACTGGGTGTCAATAAAATAATTTGCTGATTTGACAGAGTAGGCTATTCCCTCTCCCTTGGAAAGTGAAATAAATGTGTGACTGGGACAGGTGGGAAGAGGGAAGGAAGGGACTCGGTCCCAGGCAGGCACAGGCTGTGTATCAGAAACGGCATTTTCTGTGTTCCTGCCCAGCTCCACTGGCGTCACCAGCCTGCTGCTTTCCCCTAACCCACACCTGATGGTTCTGCTGCCCCTCCCTTCTGACACCACTGCTGCTGCGGGCCCAGACTGGGTACCTGGGGTCTCAAGGAGAACCCCAGAAGTGGAGGATCTGAGGGGAGCCAGCATGGCTCTCTTGCTGATATTTCTATTTTTGTATTTCTGTCCTGTCCCTCTCTGCAGCGCTTCTGTGCTGTTGTTTTTCAGTGCAAAGCAATGTTGGAGCTCTCTGATATTTGGTGAAAATAGCCTCTCTTCTCTCATCCTTATTTTTCCCTGCTTGATTTCCAAACTAAAAAAATTAAATAAATTAGAAACACGGTTCTCCTGACAGTGCTGCTAACTCCTGGGGTGTAGGTGGTCATCATTCTTACTGAAGATTAAGGTAAATTTAGGTCAGTGTGTATACAGTTTTATTTAATAAAATCCTTATTGTTACTTGCTATGGTTGATTTTTCCATTTGTTGCTCTAGATTTACTCTTAAAACCAGACATTGACGTGACATTAATAATTTAATGGATAAGAGCTGAAACAATTCAGAGCAAACAAGGTATTTACAAAGATGAACCCTTTTCTGTGCTATCCAGGACCATGGTCTGGTGCTGAGGCACTGCAGTCACACAGTGCTGGGGGTTGTTTCCAGGCACCTGCCTTTGATGTTTTGCATAGGTGTGAATTTAGGATCACTTAAAACGTTTGCAATCATAAGATATAATATTTTAGCTTGTTAATTACATTAGGAAGTGTTATTTTCTGAATGCCACGTGTTTGTAGGTGTCAGGTGGCTCTGTTTGACATCACAAAGCTGGAGGCTCTGAACTGGTGGTGGTTAAAGTCTTCAAGTGGTTAAAAACAATTCATGGCATATACCAAGTTGCATTAATTGTGTGAGAAACAAAAAGAGTAAATAATTTCCATTAGTTCAATGGAAATAATGAGATGATGGCACAGTTTCTCTCATGTGTAATAATTACGTGTTTTATTTGAAGAATGAAATACTAGGATACTGTGAAGAACTGCATATGGTTGCCACTAGTGTAAACAGTCGTGTTTATTAAAGCAAAAGGGGTTTTTTTGGATCCAAATTGTTGCTGGTAATTGTTAAAGCTCTTGTCCAATGGAGTCTGATATTTAATTTATTATTTTTTTAGCTTAAACCAATACTTTGCAGCCGCAGATAAAATGTGGAAAATAATTGCTTCTCCTGGTCAGATGGCCTGCAATAACTTGGACTGTTCAGATTTCTTAGTAAGGTGCAGCAGCTTTGCTAAGGTGCTGGTTTGGTCATAAAAATACTACAGGGCAGCCCAGCATCCCGTGTGTGACAACCAGAGTGCAAGTCTGGGGTCCCTGCTGCATAAGCCAAGGGGGACTGTGTGCTGGCTGGTCTTTGGCACTGGGCTACCCCAGGAACTGCCCAGGAACAGGCGAGGAACTCCATAAACCCCCCTAATGGGTGACTGCATCGATTATGGGTTGCACGGCCAGAAGGGGATGGTAAATCATCCACCTGACATCCTGGGTAATATATGCCACTGAAATTAGCCTAGTTAATTCTGTATTAAGCCTAGAAACCCGTGTTCAAATCGAGTGGATCCTGTGCTGTCTCAGCTTGTCTTGCTGCTGGAGCAGAGGGGTCTGCCACTCCTGGCTGCTCAGGAGTCCCTCTGCTGTGTTGGATGTGGTCCTTGCTCTGGGTTTTTGGAGGGGGCAGAGCCTCTTCCAGTCCCAATATTTAATGCACATGTTGGTGCTTTGTACCTTCATAATTTTGACTTTGGTTTGGCTTTTACTTTCTTTCAGCATGAGGTTTTTCTTTAGATTTTCATAGGCATATGAAAATATTCCACATAGGAATTGTGGGCAGTCTTCCTAGATGGGTCTCACCAACACCATACTCAGATGGGAAATTCCTTTCCCATTCAGCTTTCCAGCAAATAACATTAGGGTTTTTTACTAGTACCTTACACACAGACCATCTTCTGAATTGATTTATCTTTACAGTGCTGAAATACTCTTGTTCTTTTTTATTCCTAGGTGTCAATAATAAAAATATCAAAAATAAACTCTCAGTGGCTGTTGTCTCTCAAGAATTTTGCTGACCCCTCTGCATCTAGAAATCATCTCCATTAATTCTGTAATGGCTTTAAGTTTACAATTAAATATATGTAAAGCTAAACTAACTTTTCAGTTGTCAGACTGTCAGAGGTGGCATCCTTGTGAGAGGCACCTTTACACCCTTTCAGTGGCTCTCGTGCAGTAACAGCTACAAAGGGGATGTTTTTCTTGCCCAAAATTCTATACACTTTTGAGAAACACTAAAAATTAGTGGCCAGTGCAGCTTTACCAAACCAGAGCAGCAGATGCCCACGTGCAGTTGTTGTGGCAAACTCTTCTCTTACCATTATCTAGTGACACCTTCAGCTTCCTCACTGTGATTCTGTTTAACAGAATAAAATGGTTTGTAACCTTGGAAAAATACCTTGTAAGGGGGTGAAAAATACAAAGTGAGGTTTTCAGATCACCACCAGAGAAAGGCTTGGGGAAAATAAATTACATTCTCAAGTTCTGGGTGTACATTTAAAGCATAATCTGGCAATTTTATGGAATTAGTTAAATTTTATTTTTCATCAGTTTTATTTTATCGAAGTACCTGAAGTTTTAAACTCTGTGTTTTTTCTGCTATTTACAACAGGAGATGGAAGTTTGAATTGTGTGTTACTAAGCCTCCACTTGAATTAGCTTATTGAGCAATTAACAAGTGTGTTAGTAGGTGATTTAACAAATGGATTAATCAGTTATCTGCTGGTGTAGAGCCTGGAAGGCTAAAGGCACCTCTAGGATTTGTGCTGGTGTACATTGCTAATGTGTAGGTCTCTAATTATTAAATAACTGCTTTGATAAACTCCTGTATAGAATCATTTCATACTGGAATTTTGAAAAAGTATTTTTTAACAGTTTATCCTATTTCATTGGGCTAGAAATTTTGTATCTTCCAAAAACTGCAGCCTGTTTGAGTCAGAATTTTCGTGCTGATCAACTGCAGCTTTTACCCAGTCAGTCACTACTACAGCAGTGTTATTTATAACGTTGAATACACTATGCTTTAAAAAAGAAAATTAATCAGTAATTCAGAGAAATTAAAATTGTAAATGCCATGAAAGTGCATCTCCATGAATGTAATTGGCAATTTCTTATACATGAAAACCCTTTATAAGTGTTTTCTAATCTGACATAACAGCTTAACGGCCCTATACTAGCGAACTTTATTTTATATATATATAAAAAAATTAACTGAAAATCCCTCTGAACTGTGTTGTTGGCTTTGGTACAGGGCATGAAATAATTTTTCCATCTTACCCCACCGTTCTCCGAAGGTCAGACTTTAAATTGGGCTGTTACTGTCTTGCTGCAGAGTTTCCAAGCTACGTTAATTTTTGGTCTGCCATTGATGGATGGAGCAGTTTGAATTCTGACATGCAGCAGCCTGACTGGAATGACCTGCAGAGGCAGATGTCAGCCTGTTATTTCATGCCCGTTTGTCAGAAAGAAAAAACAGCTTTTTTTTTTCTCCCCCCTCCCCTTTTTTTAAGCAGTTCTTTTATACATACAGAGAGCACTTGTAGGTGGATGTGCTCTTTGATATACATACATATATAGAGTCCTATTAAAAATTGTATGTATTTATCTTTTCTGGTTAGGTCTCTTGAGAATTTGTTGGTGACCAGTATGGGGAATGTGAATATTCTTGTAGTCTCTGCACTGCAAACAAATGTACAAGGATTATATTGAGAATTTACATTATTTCATCAAAAGGTGGTATTTTGCCTACAGATCATCTGAGAAAAAATAACTTTTTTTTGTTGTAGAGGAAAAAGAAGTGATATTTGTTAATTGGCAGCTGCAAAAAAATTTCCTTTGTGATCTGTCTTTGCAGATTCACAGTGTATCAGAGAGATTTTATGCTCACTGCCCTGGGGTGCATCTCTGAGGGTGAAATGTGCCCTTACTGAGTGCACCAGAATACTCCTTTCCACGGTGGAGCACAGCTTCCATCCAAAAAATCAACGTAGGGAGAGCTTTTTTTCATTAATATACAGAAATCAATTTAAGAGACTGATGCAGCCAGAAAGAGATGAACTTCTACAATGAGACTTGGCACTTACAGTCCTGAGTAGGAAGGAATTTATGTGGTTGATATGGGTGAAAACAAAAAATATGGAAACGCTTTCCTTGAAGAATTGAAAATGAGTTTGAGCAAAAAAAGAAGCATAACTCGTGGTCTAATTGGAATAATGTAAGGGTTAATGCATTAATCATTCAGGTATGGAAAAAAAAGTGCAAATTGGCAGATGGCAAGAAAAAAAACCCCTGTTGTGTAAGCAGTGATGGGTGCAGGTCCACGTTAATGGCAAACCAAATAACTTTTAGGTCATGACTGATCATGAATGTGCATTTTCATAGTG
The DNA here is from genome assembly GCA_025447755.1 of Corythornis vintsioides. Lineage (NCBI taxonomy): Eukaryota > Metazoa > Chordata > Aves > Coraciiformes > Alcedinidae > Corythornis > Corythornis vintsioides. Next base: position 44,325 of record JAOEGS010005014.1, on the reverse strand, counting down.
GATCCTGGGAAGTTGTGCCTTTGTTTAAACAATAACGGAGAACCCAGAAGTTGTGATTGGCAGATCCAGGGCTGTACAGCCAGGAAAGCATCCCAAAAGCACCTGGAAAAGCCGTGGTGATTGGTGTGGATGCCCAGGAGAACCCAGGTTTGTGCTTCAGCAAGGGAGAGAGGTAGTCTGTGGTGAAAGGGTGTAAAAAGGCCAGCGTGCAGGAAAATCAGGGAGAAGGAGCCTGTCTGTGTGCAGCAGCAGTAAACACAAGAAGTGTGTTTGCAGCAGCCATCTGGGGAAGCCTAGCCAGGGATCTGCTGGATTCCCTCTCCACGCCTGGGATCTCAACTCGGGCTGGTTTTCCCCTGTGACTGTAATATGGGCTTGGTGCAGAGGTTCTCCCTGAGCTGCTTTGACCAAAATGGTGTGGGAGACCCCTGGAATAGTTGACCCCCTAGAAGCCAGCAGGCTTTAATTCTCATCTTTTGCAATTAGAGCAGCAAATGCAGCAAACTGGGCTGGTGAGGCAGTGGGTTAGTGCAGAGAAACCCCCAAACCAAACAGAGCAGCAGCTCCTGGCAATGCTCATACCAGCAGGGGTTAGCTGTGCTCCTGATGAATGCACAGCACAGCCCTGGGCAAAGAAAGAACAGTTAGTATTGTAAAGTTGGGGCTGAAAAATAGCCATGATGAGTTACTGGAGAGGGGGGAGACTGATGGGCTTGGTCCGTGTCCATAGGAGGAACCTTCTCTCCTCATCCAGGCAGCTCAGGACTCTGAGACCGTGTGGCAGCCTCCCCTGCCAGACTCTGTGTGTTTGCTGGGGCACTGCATCCCTAGGTGCTAAGAGGCTGCTAAAACCACAGCACGGAGACAACGTAAGGGCAGGAGCCAGACAAGCAGCTCTGTTTGTCGTGGGGAAATGTTTCTGAGCTGGGGGTTCTCCAGCTCCCCACACAGGTCTGAACCCCAGCGTTGGAGCTGCTTCTGCTGCTCCCCCTCTCCACAGCCCACTCCCCCAGGGAGGAGAGGGTGCCAGCAGCTGTGCCCACCTTTGGCAGCAGTGCAGCCATCCACCTGCCTTGCTGTGTCGAGAGGAACAGCACAAAATTTCACTGGCTTAGTCCTCGTGATGCTGCTTCTTCCCTTGCACCAGTACCCGGTGTCTCTTGTTCTGCTGACAGATCAGGCTGAAGATCTCATCTCAGGTTATAAAGCCTCTGTAGAAGGAAACTTTGGGGAGGCTAAGAAGGAAAATGCTGGCAGTTACCTGCTTTTCTATGATGTCAGAAAACAATTACTCCTTTTCGAGTTAAGCTGCTCCCTACCTGGGAAAAGTACTCAAAGTTTCTTGAGGAAATGATTAGTAAATTGAAAGCAAAAATTGCACAGGTTATGTTGTTGCTGTAATTTGTATGGATCAGGGTGTTTGAAGATCATTTTAGATGGTATTTTAAAAAAAGAATTCTGTAGATGAGTGTTAGATGTGCAAGCTCCAGGCAGTCTGGTGTAGCCCAGTGCTTTTTAGCTTTGTCATTTGAAAGGCACTTGTCAGTGGTCTTGCACTGTGTAGCTGAAACAGGGTTGGCTCTTTTTTTTTTGACTGTTTTTCCATTTACATGTAATTATCCCAAGCTGATGCTGAACGCTGCAGCCTGTTTACAACATCTACCTCAGTGTTGCACATTATCAGGACAGGGTTGTCATTTCCCAGTCATGAATAGAGAATTATAAAGCTCCTCTCCCTTGTTCTTCCTCACTCCTGCACTGAACGTCCTAGGGCACAGACCTTCCCACTCTAACAACCTCATTGTAAATCACCTGGTGAGTTAATCACTTGGATGTTGAAGGACCACAAAAGGTTTGGTGACATCTCTCTTCTGCTGGTGTTTGGAATGACAGGAGGGAGGTGGTCAGTTAAAATTCTCTCTGTGTTAGGTTATTACTGTAACCAGATGTTAAGGTTTTCCACACACACTCTATGGTTTGCCTTTATTCTCTGGCTGACTATAAGCCAGTTACTCTCTCTATTTCTTAGTGCAGAGCCAGAAGCTAAGTATCCTACTTGAAATGTCAGTTATAATTACCTTGGCAGAAATAATCGTGTGTTGGGGGTGTGTGTAGGGGGTGGTTGCCTTCTCTTAGCAGACTAATATACATTCTTCACTGGAAATAAGCTCCTGCATCCTTGTTCCTGTATTTGTCATCCTGGTCAGTCAGAAATCGTGCTTCTGCTTCTAATTGATTTTGTTCATAATAGCACATTGATGAAACTCTTACTGAACGTCAGCTTCCTGGGAGCAAATGCAACCTTAAGGACCATATATATATATATATATATGTATGTATATATGCACACACATATAGATGAGTCTTCTGCTCATTAGCTGGTGCAGTGCAGTGACTGGAACAACTGCTGGTCCATTCTCAGTGACTCTTCCATCATCCCATCCTTAGCCCCTGCCCTTAGTCCCTCTTTCCTTTCTACATTGTCCTTAGGGGTGTCACTTTCAGCAAGTGGTACCTCAGGGTTTTTCACCCATAATGAACAACTCTGCTACTAAAGACCTAGTAGCACCCGGGTCATTTGGAAACAGTGCACAGAAGGTTTTGGAGGCACTTTCTTCCTGGCAGCAGCATTTTTTCTACAGTGAGGAAGAGAGGTAGTGTGGGATTTTGCAGGGATCTGTGGAACAGCTTAGGGGGCATCAGGTGATGTGCAGACAGCCAGGCTTCACTCCATGTCCCTCAGCAGAGTGTCTCTCAGTTGCTAGGAGAGGTGGGATTGACCATCCCCAGCATCCTGTGAAGTGGAGGGTCTGTCTGAGATCCCAGCCATGGGTGTTTACATGTTCGTTTAGCTCCGGGCTAGATTTGTGAATTTTTCTTGATGTAGAACCCCTGATAAACCTCTTGTTTGCCCGGTTTGGAAGTTGAGAGCCCCCCTGGCAGCTTACATTGCCACAAGGTTATGGATCCTCCCTGTGCATGTTCCTGTGGTCTGGCCTCTGACTACCTGGCAGATGGTGTCAGCACCATGTGCTGCTGGCAGGTGTGTTTTGGGAATGGATCTCTGTGAGGAGCAGACCTGTGCACGGGGTGAGGTGCTGGAGTGTCTGTGCTGTGGAGCTCCCCTGCCCCCATGAGCCATGCAGGAATCTCTAGCTGTTCAGTCACTGTTTTTGGGGTCTGACAGCCTTCTTCCTTAGGATACGTTCTGTGCATCACTTTATGGGGCTTGATACTGCTTCACTAAGTAACATGTCACTAGTGTGATGAAAAGATTGGATTTCTCACCTTGAAACCTGAGCAATGGGCTTATGCCTGAATCAGGGACCATCATGAGTTGACCCACCGTGCTGGCTGTGCTTTAACTGATGGCCCACTTGATCCCACTAAGCTGGCAGTGACACACAAAATAAAAGCATTAATTTATCAGTCTTTTTTGTGATGCCTTTTTAGGATACACAAATATCAAGGTAAAAGCTTAGGTGTTGATCATATTTAATTGTTCTTGATTAAATAGCTCATCTTATTAATTATATATTCTTGATTACTGTATTAGAAATTATCTGGGAAGCTGAGCCTTGTTGATGAGTTCATGTAAGCAACCTTCAGCCTCGGAGAATCTTGGCTCACTTCAGTATTCAAACCACAAAGCAGTGACAGTTCTGAAAGTTGATTCAATGTAGAAACTGCAGATTGTCCCACATTCTTATGATTTAGGACATGAAATGTTCCTGGCCTTTGAAAGATGAAATTTCAGCTTTAGGACCCAAAAAAATTCAACTTTATAACAAAGATGAGCTCTGAAAAATGCTAGGCAGTGCTTGGAGGAGAGCAGAAGCTAACTCCTGTATGTGAGACTGGTGAGGAATAATTAATTATTCAGGTGTCATCCATTACTAAAAGTATTCTTTCAACAAGACCCGAGAATTGTCTTCCAGTGGAAATTGTACAATTACCTATGGAGTAAATGGTCTGGTATACATTCATATGTCAAAATGCACTTCAAGATGTATGTCAGCACTTTTGTGCAGGAGAGGGAAATAAATCAGAGGCATGGCTGAACTGTTCTCCCTGTGCTGGCACTTCTGAAGTCCCATTTCATCTGCTGCAGTTACTGTGAAGTCCATGAAAAACTGTTGGGGCTTTCTTCTCCTTTTGTTAGGCTTTCTTCTCCTTTTTTCCCCGCTTCTGTTATTTAACTTCTTAAACGAAGTAATCAAATGCAAAATTTTCACTTCAAAAATCTTCTGTAGCCTTTTTCAGAATCAGTTTTTGTCACTTTAGTGTGAAAATGAGCGTGGCTCGTTCCCGTGCAGGACTCGGGTATTGAAACGCTCTGTGAGAAATGACTGTTCACAGTTGTGAAATACACCTTGTGTTAATTGCATTCTCACGTGGGTGCTTTTAGCCCTGTTCCAGCCCCTAGCACGGAGTTGCTGGGCAGCGAGGGGTCAGACACACAGAGTGTCTTAGCTGGGGATGAGATTCTAAGCAGAGGTCAATATTTTTATTTTTTCAAACGAGAGTGTGGGAATCTGTTGGCAGGAGCTTGGTGCTGGGAAAGCCCAGTTGTATCTGGAAGGTTTTCACAGTGTTTAGCTTCTCCATGGCTAAAAATTGGGAGATGGAGCTGCTCCCTGTGGTGCTTCCAGCCTCACAGGCTGGTGTTCAGAATCCAGGTGCCCAGGTGCATCCTGCCCAGCCAGCGTGGTACCCTAGGTACACGGGGGAGAGCTCTCTGGACTGTGATGCAATATTCTTCCTGAGGTTTTTCCTTCTTTCTGCATCTCTTTGCAAAACTTATGCCAAGATGAGGAGCAGTTTGTATCTGGTGACAAAATCCAGCTGTGGGTTTTCCCATTGTCTGATGCACTGTTGGAATGAAGTGTGTCAGAGCTGGTGTGAGAACGTGCACCAGGGTACCACAGAGCTGGGCTGGAATTCGTCCCCAGGGAGCTGCATCCACAGAGCTCTGCTGCCCAGTTCTGCTGTGGGCATGCTCTGGATGCCTTGGAGACCAGGGTGTGAGTATTAAATCAGTGGATGCCTGTGTGCAGTAACCTGGGGCGCAGCTTCAGTCCTGACATCATCAGCACAACTCTAGAAAATTCTTGCACCTTGGGTGCTTTGCTTGTTTTTTGAGTTGTTTGGATGCATGTTTATTTCTTTTGGAGCAAATGGCTCGCACCATTCAGCTTCTGGTGCTCAAATAAATAATATTTCCTTTTTCTTACCTCGCCTTTGCCTCCCCCAGATAGATTTAAATAACAGCAAGGCTCCTATTTAAAATGATAACATCCAGGAAATTAAAAGTTTAGCCCTTCACTGTCCATAACTCTGTGTCTCTGCTTTCCCCTTCTCAACAGTGGTGTAAATGAAGGATGAAGCCTCAGCCTGAACTTTCAATTTCCTGGCTGTTGTCAGTTTGTCTCACAATGCTGCCATTTAGACTACTTTCATTTCTGGAAAGGATTCATACACAATATATTATAGAAAACTAGTGAATAGCCAGAGGCAGAAATTAAATATTTGGCAAAGACTCGTATTAACCTGAATTACCTCCATGTTTTGTCGAGCAAGCGACGGAATTTAGATCCTAAAGTATTATTAGTAAAATGCTCATCACTTGCAAAGGGACTTCTTAAAATGATATCTTATAATTTCTTCTGTCTTGATAGCTTTGCCTTTTAGTAGTTAAGGAGCCGTGTCATCCCTGTGTTGATTCCCTGAAGCAGGGAGCTGGCTGCCTGCGGCTCCTGTGGTGCTGCTGGGGGGAGTTTCTGGGATTGCCCCTCGTGCTGGGGGGAGTTTCTGAAAAGCGAGGCTGGAGTAGCAGAGAAAAATCAGCAGGTGAAAAACCCTGTACAGGTCGGACTTAAGACCTGTGAAAATGTAATTAAAATATTTTAGAGAAGCTTAGAAAACACTTCAGCATCCCTCTCTGGCTCTGGAAAGGCTGCTGGCCAGCGTGGCCTTGGGAGGGTAATTTACACTCAGCCACTTACCTTGCTGCCTGTTCCAGTCTGCACAATCTCTCCTCTATTACTGTTCCACAGATTCTCCCAATCTGCAGGAGAAAAAATGACAGCTTTTTTTATTGTTTTAAATTCGTCTTATTACATGCATCTTTCAGGAAGAAGTGATTGATGAGTTATCTTTTTTTTTTTTATAAAAATTCTTTTTTTTCCTGGTTTTTACCTTTACTGAGTTAGTATCTTACCAGTCTGTTCAGTGGTCAGGCTTGTGGCAGGTGCATCTTTCTTTATTGCTTTGAAAAATGGGGTGCCTTTATTCTTATTAAACTCAAAATATCTTAAATGAATTTCAGATTTATATGTGGAAGTCTCACTATTTGCAGAATGAATCATAAATGCCAGTAATGCAATTTTAAAGAGACGTTTTCTCATATAAAGAAGAAAAATCCTTGAATCGAGGTATCTGGCTTACCTGCTCTGCCCAAAGGTGCTGCAGACGTCTTTCTGCATCCTCTTTGTTGGTCTAACAGCACCAAGATGGACAGGAATGGTAGAGGAGAAAACTAAAGATCTATTTCTGTCTGTCTGCTCATTGGTGGGTGCTCAGTGTTTTCTTTACCTTGTGTACTTACAAGTGCATGCACAGATAAACACGGCTAACATTATCGTCAGTGACAGCAAATGGGATAGAAAGATTTAAATAAATATTGATTTTTCACGAGGCTGATCTGTCTTTGGTGCTGTTTGCTCTCTGCAGTCCAGGTAAGAAGCAGGGCTGGGTGTGTTGGGCCGGGGTTTTCTCCGATGCTGTTGGAGGGATGACTCTGTCACCTTTCTCCTCTTCTTCTTGATATGGAGAAAAAGCCACAGTTTGTGGGTCTGAGAGGGAACTGCAGCTTTTTGCTTGTTTTTGTTTTTGTTGTTGTTGTTTTGTTTTGTTTTGTTTTGTTTTTTTTAATCTTTCTGTGGCTATAATCTGTTATTTCGGGTTTTAGTCACAGATTTTAGTCCAGAATTTCAACCTTTCTTCAGTTATTTTATAGTAATCCACTGGAAAAAAACAACCCAACACAAACCAGCGTAAGCAGCTCACAGCAATATATTCCTGTCCCTCCAAGCACTCAGACATGTATTACCTTTTCTGTTGCCTTTTTTCTCTCTTTGCTAAATTTTAGGGTCAAATACTGCTCTCTTTAGTTAGGGAAAGTTTCAAATCAATGTTTCAGAAAGCAGTAAATAAAATCCAAACATTACGAAATATCTGGGGACATAATTGGTGTTCTTTCATTTTCTATCAGTCTCTGAGTTCAGAAGATAAACATCCAATTGCTATTTTAACTTCATTAGACTAGTTTGTATGCGACTGTAGGTAGGAATCCGTGTGCAGTCCAGATGTTGAGATCCAGAAGGTAACAGAAGGTAATTAACAGGGAAAAAAAAGAAAGTATGAAGATGCAATTAAGAAAAAAAGCAATAAATCAAAGTTCTCTTCAGTGTTTGCTGAGAGAGCAGACGATGATGTGCTTGTGGAGAGCACTGGGTGTGCACAGAGGGGACCAGGTCCTGCAGGACTCTGCTGTTGCCCTGCTCCTTACCTGGGGCAGATCGTTTCTCCACCACCTCTGCTCGTGTCCCTTGTGACTGTTCTGTGACCTGCTTTAGGAGGGGCTGTGTGGAGGTGGTGGGAACGTTGGGGTGACACGTTAGGGTCTCACTGTTCCCTGAATGCTTGGCCTTGACCGAGGCTGCACCAGCTCCCCGTTGTGCTCAGGGCCTGAGCTCTCCAGCCTCGGGTGTGCAGGACTGTGGGTCCAGCTGGCTGTGGTTCTGGCAGGGATTGCAGAGAACTCTCAGAGGATGGCACCGTGCCTGGCTGGCAGCCCCCCTTCCCTCCCCAGGCCAGCCCGTGCCACCAAAGCCACCCAGCAGAGTGTGGCAAAGCGCGCGGGCCTCAGCGGGGAGAAGCCGGTGGCTGGGAGCTGGCCTTGCTTTAAACCCTTCTCTAGGCTGCAGAGAAACCTCAGTCCTGAGCAGAGACAGGTGAAGGGGCTGCCCAGGGAGCTTGTGGGGTCTCCTGCTCTGGAGACACTTAAGACCCGCCTGGATCTGTTCCTGGGTGACTTGGTCTAGGTGCCCCTGCTCTGGCAGGGGGGTTGGACTAGATGACCTTCTAGGTCCCTTCCAACCCCTAATATCTGTGAATCTGTGCCTAACTCTGCACCTCTTGCAGTTAACTCCCCTGAGGCTGGGAGCTGCCAGGCATGCAGCACAGGTAGCCAGGCTGCTTCCAACCAGCGGCCCAGTCTCTCCGCTGAGCAGCCAGGAGCTTCCCTCGGCAGGAGTGGTGTGTCCTGCTCTGGGGGAGTTGGTGGTGAGGGTTTGGTGATGAACAGCGTGGTCTGCTGCAGTCTTCTCTTGGCATGACATTCTGTTCCTGGAGCCATCCCAGCATGGCTGCAGGAGCACACAGCCAGCTTCCAGCTGGGCAGACACAGCCCGTGCAAGCTGTGAAGCCACAAAGGTGCCCACGCTGGTGTGGACACGACGGGTTTGTGGGACAGCCCGAGCTGGGTTTGCAGCCAGGGATGCCCTACTGTGCCCTCCCAAAGCACGGTTTGGTTTGCCCAGCAGTGGGGGAATGTACGGGCACGGGCTCTGGTTACACATTCAGTGTGCCCTGTTTAATTGGATATCATAGGAGATGCTGTGGTTTTGGTTTTCATATCAAAACAGAATTATTTTTCTGGAGTTCTCTTTCCTCTTCTGAAGGTGTCTGAGCTCACGGCAACAGCATTTTTTCCTTTTTATATTTTGTTTTCTTTTTTTTTTCCCCCCCTTCCCTATTTTCTTCCTGCGCTGGAAAAGAAAATAATGCAGGTCTTTATCATATTAAGCCTGAACAGTGCAATTTCGGTTTATAGCTGGAAGTAGCCTTATCTGAAGAAGAAGAGGGGATTTCTTTTCTCTTATTTTTTTTCTTTCTCTGAATCTTACCTACATGAGTCGTGTACAAGTATTGTTTAAAATTAAATATAGAAAGCCCATTATAATTGATAATGGTGCTTTAGCAGCATCCAGCACCATCCTGTGTGGTGCAAAGTGAACCGTTGTAGGAGTTAAGCTAAAAATATTGCATTAACACTTAGAGAAAATGAAATTTTTATACTTGATTTGCTCATGGTCATATGGTTGCAACTAAACACAATTTGAGCTGTCACTTCACTGCGGAGAAAAATATGCAATTTTGGAATATTTGAAATGAGCTTGATATTAGATTCTATAACTCAGAATGACACAGGAAATAGCGTTTGCAACATGATTGGTTCATTACTATTTGGTAATTGCAGTCCATCATTTTAAAGGGGAAACTAAAACACAAACAAATGATCTCGGCATTCAGCGGTCTCTGCATCCGAGTTGTCATTTTGGGGATGGTTTTAGAAGATGCAAGTTGTGTATGTTTGGAAGCTTATATTTTTCCCCTCCCCTTTATCATTTCAGGAGAGCGATTTTCATCATAAACTAACATGTCAGCCAAAGCATCTACATTTAAAAAAAAAAATATTATTTCACAATTTTCCACATGCACATTTGATGTAAACCCTGGAGGTGTATTCCCCGAGTACCTATTACCTCCATTTTAGGGAAATTACATTAAATTATTAGTGACAAATTTACTTGTCTGCCAATGTGTTTTTCTTGAATTTTACTACAACATCAATACTTGGCTGTTTTATATGGGCCCTCATTTACCTGTCTTTGAAGGCAGTCACCCCTCTGGGAGCTTTGCCTGTCACTAACGTGCACTAGGAAGAGTCTTTAAGTTTAACATTCGCTGTTTTGAATTAGGGAAAAAATATGTTGCACTTTAAAAATATAATATGCTTTTCCGACAAGTCATTTTAATGTCTGCTGTCTCTTTTGGAGAGAGCAGCCGCTCCAAGACACCGGCTTGTCAACATAAAGGTGTGCAGAGCTGGCACCCAAGAACTGGGACTCAAAACATCCCTGCCTCGTGGGTCTGGCTGTGGGGGAATGACCAGATTTTACTGGTGTTTGTGTCTGTGCAAGAATCCTCTCCAGTCTGCTGCAAAATAAAAGCAGATGGAGAGAAACGTCAGAGTGAGAGCCAAAGGCAGCTACAGGACTTTGCATCTCTGCTGCAGTTGCACGGGGAAATACAACTATGAGGCATATGGAAAACACTGGGCTGTTGGCACCGAGGTTTGCCTGCCTTGTTTTCAAGTATTTGTGTCTTCACGTGCAGTTAGTGTTAATTCCAAATAACTGAGTGTTTCGGGGTTTGCCGAGGTGGTATTTGGTTAAATCACAAAAAATAAAATACTCTGCTTTTTCAACCTGAAGCTTTTGCAGCTGAGTGCTGGAGTGCAGGGTTCCATTTTCAGGAGGGGACTTTAATCTTCCCCAGCTCCTGGCACAGCAGCAGCAGCAGCAGCAGCAGATCCCTGGTGTTGCCATTGCCCTGGCACGGGGAGCAGCGCTGGGCAGTCCCCGGGGCTCCAGCAGCTGGCATGGTCTCTAGAACACTGCAGCCCTTTGTCCCCCCAGGTGCCCGGTTTGGAGGTGTCTGTTTTCCTGGGCACGAGGGGATGTCTCTGCTCCGCTGCCCTGACTCGGGGCTCTGGGAGCCGCTAATTAACGAGCGAATTAACGAACTCACACGGCCCGAGCTGCACCAGCATCACCACGGTGCTGCTCTGGGAGAGCTGGTGTGCTAGGAAACTGAGACAAACAACCCGACTGAAGCCAGCGGAGCAGTGGTGCTGGATAGCAGCAAATAACCTGCCCTGTGGCTTTATTTATTTGTGTATCATTCACTGCCTCCTGGACCAGATTCTGCTATAGCCCTTTGGGCCTTAGACATTGTAAACAAGCAAGGATCGTGTTGATAGTAATAAATTCTGTGTCAGGCTTCCAGCAGTTGAGATTTCCAGTGCTGGAGCATCAGATTTCTGGGAGTCGGTACGTCCAGAAAACTTGAGGAGGTGAAAATTGATTGTGAAGGTTGCTAACGGGGAGTAGAGCAGAATGGTTTAATCAAATTCCTCTCAATTTAGCAAAGCAGTTGATTAAAATCAGCTTTTAAATGGGACTTTAGTTACCGCAAGATAACTTGTGCTCTAAAAAGAGAAAGGGACAATCTCAATAGCAAGATTGTGGAAGGAAAATGATGGTAGAAATAATTAGAACCAGAATCTCCACTCTGTTTAAACGACGAGATTATTCCTCTGATGTTCTGCTGCTGGTTTTGATTGTATTGATAGCCCCGAGCCCAGGGGTTGCAGGTGGGGACTGGACCCCTGCTGCACTTGCAGCTAAGTCTTTCCATGCAGGGCCATATATTCCAAAAGCACAGAGCCTCTGCTCCAAGGAGCTTGTAATTTATCCAGATTTGAGGGCGTGCACATCCGTGTGCAGCTGCCAAAGGGACCTGGATCCCCCTTTGTGTTGATGTGATACAAATGAAGAAGAGCCCCGTGGTTGGAGCCCCGATTCCTGTGGGGAGCAATCTCCTTTCTTGGTTTAGTGCTGGAGTAATTCTGTTCCAAAACAGAACACAACAGGATTCAGCAGCAAACTAACGTGGATGATACAAATTCTTTTTTTTTTTTTTTTTCCAGTTTCTGTTTTTTAACTATTGTAAATGTTTTCTTTCACATCTTTCCTTGCTCAGCGTAATTTCAGAGACTCTGCTGTGCCTGTTTGGCACTGGGGCCATGTAAAGTCCACGAGAATTCCCCTGGATGAGGGTTGCTTTTCCTTCCATTATATACAAATCTTGAATAAGCAGCAAAATAGAACATATACTTAAGATGTACCTCATAATTCGTTTCAATTTATTCCCTCACTGAATCAAAATGATTATATAAATCAATGCAATTTTAAACTGATTATTCTCAAATCCTTTTAATTAGAAAATAGGGGCTTCAGACTTCACCTGCACTATGGGAAATGCCTCTACATTCTTTTGCCTGACTTTTTATCCTGGGACTGAAAGTAGAGAATGTGTATTATTGCCGTTAAAAATAATTTAATGAGGAAATGATATTCAAGGACTTTCCTCCCCCCTTTCTTAGAAGCTGCTGTGCCAAAAGGGTTGTGTTGTCTGTGCAGTGCACTTTGGCCTGAGGAGACGGTGAGGGAGCTGAGGGGACCTGCCTGCTGCTGGCTGAGGTTTGGTTTTCCAGTAGATACGTGTCTGAGGGGGAGGGATTGTTGCACTGCCCATCCATCTGAACTCTCAGAACAGGTAAACTGCCAGATTAAGGCTTTTGTGAGTTAGCTGCCAGTAAAACACACACGGGCACCTTCAAGGTGTTTCCTCGATGCGCTTCTCTCTTTGGCCAGGCTGTTGATGCAGGGGTCAGTGTGTTTGCCCCACATCTCCCTCCTGCTGCTCCTCACCCTCTGCTCCCTGGGACTCCATCCTGTTCCTTCTCACAGCTGCACTGACGCCACTGAACACACAGATGAGTTTGTAACGTGCATAAGGCACTCGGGTGTGAGCGGGGTTTGGTGGAGCATCCAGCCCCTCCCTCCCTGGCCACACAGCGACGTCGACTGACCGAACCAGGCTCACCCTGTCCTGTGGCCCAGCAGTGACAGGTTTTACGCTACAGGCAAGGCAGTGTTGAAGGGAGAGGCTTCAGAGCAGTCGGGCTGGGCTCTGTCTGTGGGTCTTGCTGGGACCTGCTCCTTCTCTGGTTCAGAAGCCCGTGCCCGGTACCGCGGCTCTCACCCCTGGCCAGCTCCCCGCCGTGGCAGCCCCTCCTTCCTCCTGACAGAGGTTGTGAAGAAACCTGCTTAAGGAATGATACAGCAAATGATTTATCTCCTTTTTTTCAGCATATCATTGCAAATGCAGACCGCAGCTCTAGGCAAACATGTTTTCCTCCGTCTTGAGTGTACAGGAGGAACAGGGTGGTAGCTGTTTCTGCCGAGCTATCTCCACTGAGCAAACACAAACTGCTTAGTGGAATCTGTGAAGTACTGCTGAACCATCCTGTTAATACGTTAAGGATTATTTTTATCTCAGGTTGGAGAACAAACAGCATAATTAGGTCTGTTTGTTCTAAACCTTTAGCGCTGGCTTGTTCTAAACTTTTCTTTCTGTCTCTCTTGTTCTTTTTATTACCGTGGCTCGAGATGCAAAATATTCCAGATTGCTTAGTGCCAGTTTCTGTCCTTTATATTCTCATCTCAGGTATTCTTTTTCTCTCTATATAAACACATGTGAATGTGTGTGTGTATATATATATATATATATAAAAAAATATACATAAGACATATGTTTTGGTTAATGATTTTTATAAACATGTGTTCTCACATATGTGTGTGCACAGGAAAAATGTGAGAGCATGTAGGGAAAGCCATGGTGTGCAGCAGCATTGCCAGTCTGTGTCTTTACCCTGGTGTGCACTGCACCTGCTTCTTCTCCACCTCACCCTGTTGTTTATCAGTTGCACAGTTGTATCTGCAGCTAAACGCCCGTTTCCTTGGCAGTCCATCTTATAAATTGCAGTTAATATTATTACCCTTTTGTGCAGCGTAAGGAACGTGTCCGAAATGGAAGAGGATTCGTCGGTCCTGAGCAGAGAGAAAACTTTCTGCCTTTCTTCCCGTGCACCTAATCTCTTGTTTTAGCTCAAGATGGAGGGTTTATGATTAATACAGTTGATGCAGAAAATGGCCGATTGCTTGGTTTCTCTTAAATGTATCATGCTCAGTGCACACGGCCTCTGAGCATCAGTTAGAGGGAAGTGACAGCAGACTTGACCTTTCTCTCCAAATCGTATGGGAGGGGTGGGGGAAGAATTAGCATCACACAACAGCATTTCAACTTGCTTTCACTGGCAACTTTCTTGTCTAGAGACGCCGGGGTCTTGTGGAAACACAAAATCACTTTCTAGCCGAGGCGGCCACGTGTTACTGCAAACGAGCTTTAAAAATTTAGCCTCTCTATGCATAACAAGGTGCCTTTAAGATATTTTACCGACTCGGCTAACGCTCCTAAAAGGTCAATGCAAACCTTTAGCTCCTACTTTTCCTTCTGCAGTTTCAGAGCACAGCAACATTTTGAATACAGCGTCGTCCCGGGGACTGTTTGCAGGACTCTTTAGCCGAAGCCACGAACAATAGGTCCTGTATGTAGGAAGGTGTTAGTTATAAAAGGGCTTAAATGGGCTTTGGTGTAACTGGAAACCAAAGTCAGGGTCCCGGCAAGCAGAGGAGGAGCGGGAGCAGGTTTTTTTCCGCGCGTGCCAATTAGTGCCACGGGGAAGCGTCGGGGGCAGCGGGACTGATCCGGGGCCGGGCCGATCGCGCCGCTGCCGTCGCCTCTCGTTAGCCTGTGATCAATTACCGGGCCCCGGGACCCATCTGAATGAAAAGTAAAAACACATTGTTACCACAAATTTCATCAAGTGAATATGCTGGATGAGGAAATAGATCAGCTATGACCTCTTTGACATTTTCAAAATGTTTAAAAGCTGAAGTTAATTCTTTGTGATGTCCTTTCATCTTCAGTTGACAACAGAGAGACCTGGAGTGGTGACAGGCCTTGTCAAGTGGCTCTGCCTTATCAAAAACAATACCCTCCAGATCTTTCCAGCCAAATATTCTCGTCGAAGATAATTGCATTTACAATTTCGCGTGGCTGTTACGCCTTTCCTTGAACCCGTTTTTGGTGTTAAGTAACAAACCTTTCCACTCCACGCTTTTTTTTTCACTTTAGAAGGTGTAATTGTTACTAAAAATGTCTAAGTGGCCCTGGTGAGCTGGTGGGTGGGAGGGCTGGCATGTGTGTGCCACGTGCCAGTGCTGCTGGGGGTGTGTGTGCCATGTGCTGGTGCTGCCGGGGGGTGTGTGTGCCATATGTTAGTGCTGCAGGGGGGTATGTGCCATGTGCTGCCAGGGGGGTGTGTGCCATGTGCCAGTGCTGATGGGGGGTGTGTGTGTGTGCCATGTGCTGCTTGGGAGGTGTGTACCACATGCAGGTGCCACTGGGGAGGTTTGTGCCCCAGGCCAGTGCTGTTGGTGTGTGTGCCCCGTACTGGTGCTGCCAGGGGGGTTTGTGCCCCAAGCCAGTGCTGTTGGTGTGTGTGCCCTGTGCTGGTGCTGCCAGGGGGGTTTGTGCCACGAGCCGGTGCTGCTGGTGCGTGTGTGCCCCGTGCTGGTGCTGCTGGGGTGGTTTGTGCCACGAGCTCAGACTGGTGCCCTTTTTGACCGAGTGTTCCTGCAGATGTGCCTCCTTTGGGGTGGGCTGTTTGGTGCCAGGTGTGGTGCCAGGTGTGTGCCAAGCAGCAGCTCTCGTCGCTCCTGCGCCAGCGCAGCCATCCAGCTTGCAAAATGAAACACAACAGGTACAACATCTTGTTTAGTTTATAATTCTCTTCCCCCCACCTCGTGTTGAGGTTTGTTTTACCTGAGGAGAGTGACAGAAATTTGCATTTTCAGAGCTTTAACTGGGAAATTTTTAATTTTCCTGAGGGAACGAGCTGGTTGTTGCAGGTGACAAACAGGAGTTGCAGAGCCCAGAGCAGCAGCTCCTCCCCAGTAGACCCAGGGCCTCTGCCCTGCCCCTGCCCCCCAGTTCCACACTGCCCTGCTACGTTTTGTGGCTCTGAACCACAAAACTCATTTCAGTAGAATAAGGTAAAAAGACCTGAACAATTTTTTTTTTCCCCTGTCCTGGTAGATTTCTCAGAGTAATTTTCTATTCGTATCTTTCAAATCAAAATATAAAGTAGATCAAAGACTGAAGTAGTAGCAGAAGCCTGTGCTACAAGCTGGTGTTTTGGAGCACATCTACCATCGGACAGATCTGAAATGCAGGAGGCTTCAGTGTCTGAGCTGTTAATTACCAGCTAGTTTATTCAGGCCAGTGTATTTTCTTAGCTGATGTTCTCCTTGGATTAATTCTTTGCTCAGCCTTTCGGTGATCACTCTGTCTTTTTAGGTGTGCATTTCCATGTCATGTCAGTAACCCCTCACATGGATTTTTGCTGTGTCAGTAAACATTTCTGAAAATAAGATTTTCAAGTGTGAATTATTTATACTATATGATAAGCAAGTAGAATGTTGAAATTCAATACTAGTTCAGAAGATTTTTTTTTTTTTTTGGCTTGATTTCTCTGTCTTCTACTCTAACCAGGCTTTTGTTAGAAAGAGTACTTTATTCTTTTCTGACACACTACTAAAGGTATTATGCAAACGTAAGATGTTGTTCATTATAATCTGTTGAAAATGGAGGCAGCAGAAAGCTGAATTTCATTGCATAACTTGATCTAAGAGAAGATGTTAATGGAAACCAGCAGTCAGCTGAAGGTGTCGGGACTGGTGGCAGAAGCTGATTCTGTGACGATACCAGCGTTGGGTGACCCACATTCTCTGAGCAGGGGTGGCTGAGCAAAGGGGGGGGTCCAGCTCCATGAGCCCCCACCCAGGGGTCTTGCAGAACCCCACTTGTCAGGAGGGGGAAATAACCAACCCCTGTCCTTGCAGGAAAGCTCCTCTGCCTCTCCGTGAACCTCTGGAATCCACGAGCTGAGACAGCAGGTAGAGAGGGGTTTGTCCCCATCTGGTTCTCACGTTGCTGTGCAGTGAGTCACTTAGCACCAGCATCCAGGGAAGACTTTGGCAGCCCTTCCCAGGTTTGGCTACAGTCCGTTTGCTTTTCAGGGTTCTGTTAAGGGAAGAAAGGTAACGCTGAGAAAAATTATTCATCCTTTTGGACAGCTTGAGTTGCTAGCTCAGGTCTGTAGTCCACGTGGAGCATCTGAGCCTCCCTGCGTTGCCTCGCGCCAGCTCTGAGTCACTCGGTGTTGATGGGGATGCTGAGCAGAGCTGTTTGGGTCTGGCGTCTGCACATCTGGGTTATCCCCTTGCTTTCCACAAGCCTGTTTGGAGACAGAAATGAAGACACTGCAATTAGTGTATTCAGAACACACCAGCACCATTTGCATACAGTGAAACCTCAACGTGCTGTTTGATTTTTGTGTTTTAAGCTTGTATCAGCGAGTGAGGGTACACACGTGCACACTGTGTATGTCACAGTATGTATACTCTGTGTCTGAAATGCTGTGTCTCCCCACATTCCAGAAGGGGCAGGGGCTTCTGGCTGCACTCTTTGTGGAGCAGGAGGCTGTGAAGTGACAGTTCCCCACTGATGGATCCCATGAAACAGGCTGCCCGCAGAGCCCCTGGCATCTGCCCTGTCCCCTGGGGTGACACGTGGCTGGGGTGTGCCCAGAGCACCCACCCTGCTGCTGCATTTTCTGCCTCTCACTGCTCTGTGCCCAAACATCAGTTTTATCTCCTTTCTTCTGCTGTTTTTTTACTAAGGGAGGTTGAGCCAAGACCCAAACTGTTCCCTTCCTCCCCCAAAGCACCCTGGAGTATTGGGGCAGTGGAGAGGTTTGGGCTTTTCTCACACGTCCTGTGTCATTCATCCAAGGGAAGCTGGTGTCCCTTAGAGACCCAACACCACACACTTTCAGACTTTAAACATGCTGGTTTTTTTTTTTTTTGGTTTTTTTTTTTTTTGTATGTGTTGTGGGTTTTTTTTTTCCCCTTCAAGCTGTAGAAATCCTAAATTATTTAGACTTGCTGTTTAGGCTGTAATATAAATAAGTGTAGTGTAATGTGTTTCTCATTGCAAAGCGCTTAGATACTGACTATGTGAGGTGTGAACTTGGGCTAGAGAGGAATTTTCTGTTAAATGAAACCCCCAGAGCTTTTGCCGTGGCTGAAAACCTCTTCACTCTAAGCCCTGAAATATGCTGATTTCCTGTGGGTCCCCCTCCCACCCTCCATTGCTCCTTAATAAGCCATTGGCTGGTAGAAGAGCTTCCCCTACAAAAATGAGTACTGATGTAAGTACCTCAAAAATAAATTTATTTCAGAAGTGCTCTGTTAAGAGTTCTAACAAGTATGTATCAAGCAGCCTGGTGTTTTTACTTGGAGAACTCTTTACTAAAACTATTTCTTTAACAAAGGTCTGTGTAGCCCCGTTGCACAATAAATTCAGGGCTGTAGAGCAGTAATTTAATATCAACAGATTTATTCTCCCATGAGCTGTTCCACTAGAAGGCTGAAGGTACCAGGATTTTGTTTGTTTGCTTCCCAGAGGATGAAGAGAAAAATGTTACAAAGAATTTTAATTTTAGGAGATGTTTGTGTTTTAGGGGCGAGGAAGAGAAGCAAACAGAGGTGTAAGTGATCCCATACGTGGGCACAGGGATGCAGGCAAACACAAATACATACATGTGCACACAGCCCTTCAGTAGGGGGATTGTTCTCATTTCCCACCTGAAACTGAGTGTTTATCTCTACCCTTAAAATCATCAGATGTTCTATCAAGTCCCCTAAGTTCGTCTTACTGAAGTGCACTTAATTAATGACTGCATTAGAATGCTGCAGAGCTGGGTGGTGTTTGCTCACATGGGGGAACAAAAGAGGGCATCTCTTTGGCAGATCTCAGCTTCCATTGCTGGAGTGCAGAGTAGCTTTAATTTACCTGGAGCAGTGTAAACCCCTTTGAAAGAGGTGCCCCATTCCACAGAAGAACCATTCTCCACATGCTCTAAATACTGTACATATTTACCAAATTTAAATACATATTTACATACGTCAGATTGACCCAATTGAATGGAATGACTCCCTCGATACCTTTTAGAGTCTATTAGGTAAATAAGCATCTCGGAGACGGGCTGGCTTTTCTTTGCACAGCAGACAGTCATGTGGGCAGGATTAGAGTTTTGGGTCCCTGCATGGTGGCTGTGATTAGAGTTTTGGGTCCCTGCATGGTGGCTGGGTTGACAGCTTACTGGAGAAAATAGGGATTTTTCTCCCTTCTGGAGACAGGCACCAGTGCAGGATAGTAACACCCAGGCAGAAGTGGTCTAAGCCCAGCCTGGCCACCAGCAGCTGCCGTGGATGGAGCCACCCCCTGCCCATCCCAGGGAAAATCAGGTATTTCAGCAATCACAGACCCACCCACCGAAAGCACAGACCCTTTGCCCTCTTGAGTGCCTTTCACAAGGAAGCTGTGAAAATTCTTCATAAATGTTTGAGTTTAGATCCAGACTTTTATCATCATTACTAAGATGCAGAAGGCAGAAAGAAACAGGTTAAGAAATTTGCCCAGTGCCAAAGAAAAGTGAGGAAAAGCAAGGTTTTTAACTGCCATCCAACAATTCTTAACAACAGCCCTCATCTCTAGGCCTCGCAGTGCTTTGCAGGAGGAGTTAAGTGTTAGGAAATCCAAGTTTATTTACAGGGGAATCAAGGGACAGAAAGAAGTTTGTGGTGCAGCTGTAGCCAGATGTGGCTGCAGCCAGAGCTGACCAGCATTCCAGGCGATGTCTCTTGGCTCCAGCCCCCAGCACTGAACGGGATTTGTATCTGTATGTGTTTTATTTGTGAATATATGTATTTTGTTTTCAGACTTGAGCCCTGGCAGCAGTAGTATTTAGCTTGCTTCTCGTTTGCTCTAACAAGAAATTATTTTTTGTAGCTGTGACTGAAAAGGTAACGTCGAGAACTAGGAATTAATTTTGTGTATTGATTCCTTCAGTCAAAGATGACTGTACAATAGAGAAATCAAATGTTCACCTCTGAGCAGGGGTGGGAGCTCTTCCTAGACACCCTGTGCCGATAATCCATCTGTTGTTCTATGTGGAGTCTTTTGCTTTTGGAGATTAGAATCAGAAATCTGCAAATTCTCCTCAGAAGGCAGAATGCCCCTGAGCTGTAAATATGCGTTCTGTGTGACATACTGACAGGGACTGCTCAGCTTATTTTACTCTGGGCCAATTCATCACCTACTGATTTACAGAGCTGCTCTAGTTTTTATCTTACTGATTTGCAAATTCTACTGACCAATTACATTTCAAACATCAGTTATTTTTATTATGTAATTTGTTTTACTGGAGCATATAGAAAAGCCAAGCCCTCCTTCAAAGAGCTTACAGCCCAGCCTCAGATCTGTAGCGAGGATCATAAAGAGAAAAATGAGCTATCCCACGTAGCACCCACGCTCGCTTGGTCTTGCCATGTGCTCCTCTTGCTGTTCTCTTTAAGCTCCTTAATTCTGGTGGGGGGGGTGGTGGAAAATCAGTTCTACACAGCGAGATGAAAATTAATTTCCAGAAGAATTTGTGATGCTGAAGCCACGGTGGGTTTCCTTGGGAGGCAGGATGCAGGGAGATGCAGGTTGTGGATGCAGGATGCAGGATGCAGGGGGATGCAGGTTGCTGGAGAGCTCCAAGGCCAGGTGACAGCTTTGGTGTCCAGGGTTGGGCACGGGCTGTCGTGTGCAGGGAAGAGCAGGAGCTGATGCAGGTCACACACACACGAGGGGAGATTTTTCTGGTCCCATATCTGTCACCCTGTTCTTTGGGAGAAGCTATGGGAAAGAAAAAATGGGGAGACTTTGATGTTAGGGGCACATTGCATTGAAATATGGTAGAAAAAGCTTTTCCTCCTGAGAATATATTTTACCAGCAGAGGTTTCAGGCTTCCTTAATTTCTCCTACTCCGTTGAAATACGAGTGGCAAAAGCGCTGGAAGATAGAACTTGTGTCTGGGAGGCAATATTTCTGTTAATATCCAGGGCACTTAGTACATTTATCCGTGATGGATTGTTAAAGTTTGTCTTGCTGTTGTATTTTAAAGCTTACCAATAACCCCATGCCACTGCAGGAGCCCTGTGAGCAGGCAGGGCTGGTTGGAGGGCTCCTGCTGAGGGACAGAGACCTGGGGTGTCGCTGGCACCCTCTCCCCGGCGTGGGGATTTGCAGGCAGTGAGGGCTGCATGCTGAGGCAGTTCTGATGCTGAGACCAAGGCACAGCTCCCAGTCAGCAAAAAGGTGTGTGAGTGAAACCCAAAGAGAAGAGCAATAAAATAAAAATATATACAATATTCCATGCATTTTATAAGTTGCTTCAAAGGAGCTGTGTGCATGGTAATGCTCTGTGTCCAGAGCTCTGCCGGGGACCCGGGTGGTTTTGTAGGTGGAGAAGTAATGATGAAATAATTAATTCTCTGCCCCTACACCAGGTTTTCTCTGCATTCAGTATGTTTACCTGTTCTTTGTCCAAATAAAAGTGAGTTAGTAACGTGGGGATGGAGTTGATAATGTTGACCAGTGCTTCTCCCTCTTCCAGCTGCAATTTGGCAAATTAAAGGAGAAGAAAGGAAGGTCCCTGCTGTTGTATGGAATTTTTTTCAGCTGGTTTTGGTTAGTTTCTTTTCCTCAGTGGCACAGAGATTTTGAAAATACCTTGTAGCTTTCCTGTCCAAATGCCTGACCGAAGGGGAGCCTGTAGAATGTAAATTACAGGGATGTGTGTAAGGAAAAAACGTTCACCTCGTGCAGGAGCAGCCCCAGACCCAAGGGGCACCCCGAGCATCCCGGGCTGGGTGCAGTGGGAAGCTGGAGCCAGGGCAGGTCTGTAGCACTGAGCTCATTTCTCCCCTCCTGCAGCAGTTCAGCAGCCCCGGTGCCTGGTGAGGAGCAGGTGGCTCCTTTGCTTTTCCCTTTCATGTGTCAGAATGACCTGTCTGCTGGAAAGGTCAGGCCAGTGCAGAAATGACGTGTGGCTGCAGCATTAGAGGTTTGGGTAATTTCAGGATCCCCTGCACGTCAGCAGTCAGGATGGGGAGCTGTCTCAGTTGCTTTGCTGGGGGGTTGTGAAGTGCCAAATACAAGGAAAAGGCAGTAGTCTGGGAAAACAAATGGGATTTCACCTATTGTTTTATGGTGTGGAGTAGTAGGAAGGATGTAAGTTAAAGAGGAGGTGTTTCAGTCCAGGCTTTTATGCCCAACATCTTAAGTAGGTGTGAGAATCTTTCATCTCTCCATTGCAAGACATACATCTGAAAACAGATAACTGCTCCTTTAGCCCCGGGTTATTTGTCTGCTCTTTCCTATGGAGATGAGAGTAAGACTGGAAAAAGATTAGTGATGATTTCTTAAAATATCTCTTGACTATCAGTATTATTGCTGCAGCAGTCTGGGGGAGGGCATCCTTCTAAAAGACATTTTGGTGCAACCAGCACCGGTGCTTGTTCCAGTGAAATGCCATCAGCGTGGGTTCTACAAAACAGCTTTTAAAGAATTCCTCTGGGTGTATAATTCCTTCTCAAGCTGTCTCAAAACACAGGCAGTGCAAACATTGTGAATTATTAAATGGCTGCTCTTAGACTTTTGGAAAACTTTTCTCGCAGAAGGGAGAGCAGATATTAATTGCATCGTCATTAATCTAAGGTCTGTCCGGAGCACATCCCGCAGCATGATGGATTTGAACACAGAAGTCATAGCAACACAATGCAAAATGCATCCCATTGCTGGCCCTCGTGTAGCTCCAGAGTGCATATGCAGAGATACAGCCCATAATCCAAAAGGAGTCTGGAAAGGAGGAGGGAAAACTGCTCTGTTGGGCTGATTTTTTGGTTGGTTTGTTGGTGTTTATTTGCTTGTTTGTTGTTGGGTTTGGTTTGTTGTTTGGTTCGGTTGTTTTTTTATATTGTGGTTTTTGTTGTATTCTTGGTTTGGGGTTGTTTTTTGTTTGTTTGTTTTCCCATCAATTTATTTCCTTTGTTTTTGGAGCATCCGTCGCGTGTCCGGCGAAGGTGCCATTAGCAAAGGGTGAGGGGGTGTGATGAGTGGGTGCAGCACGCTGCCCAGAAACAGAAAAACACCCTGTCAGGAAGGGTCTCCGTGCTCAGGTGTCATGGAGACCAGCACTGCAGCCCTGTCCTGCCTTCCCCTGCCAGGCAGCCCCCAGCAGGGCACCCCCGTCCGCACCCACCCCCGCCCCACGCACCAGGGGTGATTATGGATATTCTGCATCAACAAGTTGTAACGGGTTTAATGACTGCGTTTGAAATGAGTCAATGAGATGCTTTAGCTTTGGAGTGGAATGTATATAAAAAACTGTTTTCTTCCAAGGCAGAGCTCAAAGCTGCATCAGATGAGCTCCCCGGAGTCGCCTGGGGCCGGCGGGCTGGGCAGCCCCTGCCTGCAGCACACACGGGCACCCCCTCTGAGCACAGAACATCCCAGACACTCAGGATACTCTCATTTAAAGGCAAAAAAACAGAGCTGAATTCAAGACTCGTTTCTAGGAATATAAAGCAGGCCAGAAGGTCTTAGTGGTTTGGACTCTTCAGTAATTTTTTGCCATCTCCGTTGGTATAATGTAATTTATTTTGAATGCTCTGAGGAAGGTCTATAACCAAAACAACTCAACTGTCTGGAGACATGCATGTTAAAAACCAAAAAAATGAGAAGGATGTTGCCTGGGTCACTGACCATTTAACAGCCCTTGAGCAGGATGTGAGAATGCTGCTTATGGCAGAGGCTTCAGTTTCTTTTTTTCCTCTCCTTTGTAATAATTCTTTATCCAAATACTTGTAGTGAATGAAACCTGCTGCAGTGAGAGTCACATTATCTATTCTCACCCACTCTTCAGGCCCTTTGGTTGTCCTGACGTCTGCTGTGTTGAGGGGTAAATATTTGACCACTCTGCTAGCCATCGCTCCACAGCCTCCGAGTGACCCTGCATTAATTAGTTGGGAATTTCGGGGCTTTGAATCTGATTGAATCAAAATATTGTTTTTACAAGTTGATGAAGGCTTGATTGATGTGGGTGCTGCTGATTCTTTAAAGGATTAAATTGTATGTACAGATTACAGAGTCCTGCCTGTCACCGCTTAAATGGGAATGGTTTTTTAACAACTCCAAGAGAAAACAGTGTTTTTCTTTAAAACAGAGAAGGAAAGAAAGAAGTCCCATGGTTTCCCAAGGTCTTGCTCTCTCTGCCTTTGTGGGTGGTGTATTTCATTCAATCTATAAATATTCTTTTCAGCCTAGATTGATGCTTTCCCTCTCCAGCCATGTCCTGTGCTCCTTGGCCATCAGCAGCGGGCTCGCCGGGTTCCAGGCTGGGAGATGATGGAGATCACAACTCAGGGATCCATCTGCCTGCTGGCCCGTAGCTGCTTCTGGACAACATCAAGTCTCTTGGGCCTTCCTTTTCAAAGAGAATACAGTGGCAATCGCGTGCCAGTGGTTTGACAGAAAACAAAACAAACTTTCCCTAGCTCATATCCTGAGAAAGAAGTTTCCAGAGGTGATCTGGAGATAAAAACCATATGAAGCAACAGATCATTCCTGTACCTGTGCTGATAATTCCTGTCTTTTTGTTTGACTGGAAGGGACTGCGTCTCCTTCTAGGGTTAGTTTTTCCTAGATGTTCTTGTGTAAACTTGGTGAGAGATGTCGTAGAGCAGGAAACCTCTCTGCTTGCTCATTACTGTTTGTAAACAAATAATAAATCTCACTTTCCTGTTTTGGTTGCTGGAAGAACAGCATTTGTGGAAAGAAAACTTAGAAAAAACACATAGCTGTGGATAAAAATTAAAAGTATAGGAGCATATGATGGTATATTGAGGACAGTTGTTGGCCAGACTGGCTTGTGAGCACGGTCCAGAGCTGGAATCCCCCTGGGCTGGCAGGGTTGTAACCAGGAATTCTTCCTTGGTGGGGATCTTTGGTTTCCTTTTGGTGAAATCTGGATATTTTATGAAGCAGTGTGTGCAGGGTGCTCGTGCTGTGGTGGTGTGTGAACAGCCTGGTGCTGAAAATGACTCAGCAGCTTATTTGTGAGTGTGTCACTGTAGGTTTGTTTTGGGGAAGAGGATTTGGCTTCCTCGGTGCCATAGCTGGAGCTTGCACTCTGCCCCGTGACATCATGGGGCTGCAAAATGCAGTCATGGATTTTTAGGGTGGCTTAAGGGACCACTGTCATACCAGCTGGTGATGTGAAATAAACCTCTGCCCAGTGAAAACTTCCAGGGGACTGAATTTCTAATAGTGGTGGTATAATAAACTTCTCCGGGTTTGTAACTTTTCCATTAAAATGACAAATACTGGTTGTTTTACTTCCAGCACCCCAAAGGAATAATTAATATATGTGGGTTTAGCAGAAAGCTAATGTGAAGGAGAGACTGGGGAGCATGCCCAACCCCAGAAGCAACGTCCACCCTCAGCCTGGTTCCACACACGTGCCACAGCCCCCGGCAGGTCCCACTCCGGGACGTGCAGCCGAGGGGATGTGTGGGGGGCCAGGGCACCCCCCAGCAGCCAGGACTGGGGGCTCAGCACACGCCGTGTGTTTCCACCATTATACCAGAGCTGGGGGGAGTTATTTTGCAAACAAAACTGCTGCAAAGCACCGGTGTGCTTTTGATTTGTATTTTCCTCCTCTGCCTTTAATCCTGTTAGGAGCCTGCGTGTTTTCCCAGTGTCACACGGCTCGCCAGCCACTTGCAGGATCCTGAATGGGAAAAAAATCTGTAGCGACCTTCTTCCATTTTAGCTTTCAGATCTTTTTCTTGCCAGGCAGAAAGCAGTAGAGGGGGGCTGCGAGCTGCTGCCGGGGCCGCTGTCTCGGAACGTAAATTATTGGATTCAAAACAACAAACGGTCCGGGGCGAACCGTGCGCTGCTGGGTGCTGCTCCCAGACACCCCCCCCGCACCAGCAATAATTAGCAGTCGGGGAGGAAAGCTTCTAGATAAAGATGTTCTCTGCTATTTCCAAACTTCCCAGGTACAGATATTCTTCTGCAAGTGCCATTCGAAAGGGCTGCTGCTGGCGGAGACCATTCAGGGAGCACTTGGCTGCATCTCCCCTGGGAGCAGCGCTCGTGCTCCTCGGTGCCCTCAGTCAGGCTGCCCCAGCCTCTGATTCAGGGGCCTTTTATTTTTTTTTTTTCCTTTCAGGATTACAGGCGGCGTTTGGGAAATAGTTTTGTTTTGTCCTTAGGTTTGTAGGAGGAAGATAACGGTTGCGTTTAACGATTTAATGTATTGCCATTTATAATTTTCGTTAAGTAAATTGCCAGGCAAGGGGGAACAGCGAGTGATTTTTGTCCGGTTTCTGTAATCTTGTGTGTATTTCAGTAGATTTTGCTAATACGTGTACGTGTTCAGATATGTGTAACAAACAGTTTTGAAAGATAGCAATGGACTTTAATAACAAATAAAAGAGCGGCTCCTATTCGGCTTAAAATTGCCCACAGCTAAATTCAAGGAAACATATCTGCAGCTGAACTGAAAAGTGCAGGAATGGGTTTAATCATTTAACCTCTGGATTACAAGCCAGGGCATTTAAAAATCCATAGCGTGGGGTTTGCTTATTACTTATATGAATCACATCTCTTTACTGCAACAAACCGTCGCAGAAGCCTCGTGCTCCCCTCTCTAATGGTAGTTTAGCTTTCCCTTTCTGTCAGGCTCAACCTCGGGAAAGAAAGGGGGAAGAACATTTACAATTGTTTAAATTGTCAGTGACATTTAATTTCTGTCAACAATTTCTTAATTATTGCCTTAAAAGCGAAGCTTCAACGTGTCAGTCCAAACAGTGATACAAAAGGCTTTTTAAGAAATCACAAATTAAGCTGCTAACATTTACCATTTTCAGATACTGCTGATTAGATTAGAGATAATTATTTCTCATAATTTCTCTCCTGAAAAAGCTGGATGTCTAGTCATATCAGAACATCGAAACGAAATTACAGGGAGAGGGTTTCCGAGCGCGGCGCTTGCGCTCGTGCTCCAAAAGGAGGGAGGAAAGGTTCCCATTTTATGCAATATTTAGGGAATTAAAATCTCCTGGAGATGCAGTCGTCCATCCGACCTGTGTTCCCATTGCAAAACAGAGCCTTCTGGAATACCGTGCGTTTTCTCCTGCCGTCAGCAGCGCGAACGGCGCGAGCAGCGTCCGTCCGAGGGGGCGTTTTGGGCAGTGCAAGTTGAAAATGGAACGAAGTCTGAGCAGCAGCAGCACCTGCCAGCCTCCCTTTCTGACCCCAAATAGCAGAGAAGCAAATGGCTTCGGCAGAGCCTAAAAGACAGGGTTAGCCAGGGCTGCTGTTTTAAAATGGAAATTTAGTTGATCTTATTTGTCATGTTTTAAATACTTCACGTATTTTAACGCCGTTCCCAGGAATTCACATAATTCTGTCAATCCTAAAAAATGTCAGGCTCCTGCAGCAAAAGGCTTTGACTTCGGTTCAGAACTCAGGGCTATTATCAAAATTAGAAATGTCATTTTCTCCATTATTTTAATGGAAAGTTACCTTTGGAAGAATAAGTCCATTTTGACATGATATAAATGTTTTAAAATAAAAAAAGCATTGAGGGAATCACAGAAACATTTTAATCTTAATTATTCATAAATAGCTACCTCAAGTCCATTTTAACAAAATGTCAGTTGACCAAGAAACATGCTTATTTTGCATGAGAAAAAAGGACATTTGGGCTGTAAAAGGGATGCTTTATCAATGTACATTTAACTTAAAATGCAACTTGCAAATCAGAAGCAGCCCTCTATCATGAAAGTGCATTAGTGGTACAGCTTTTGCTTCTGAATACTCAGCAATATGATGAAATTTTTAACTCATTGGCTAACTAACTAAAACAGAAATGGCACAGGGCTGGTTTTGTTTATCAAGAATTTAGCAGGGGTTTTTTTGATAAACTAATCTTAAATATTAGGAGGAGCTCGATCTGAATAAAAAAGCATTTTAAATGCTATAATGGTAAAGTTTTGAAATGTAACTAATACTCTTTTAAATATTCAAGGAGCTTTGTATTATTTTGTTTTCCCCAGCCCTACCCTTGAGAATTTAAGTCCCCAATGTATATTTTCATATACTTGTGCACTTTGCAGTTAAACATTTCCCTTCTACAAAGACACCTAGAAAAAGACACGCTGCTTGATTTCTAAATACATCTCCCAGCAACTGATTGTTTTGTTCTTTTTAACCATGCAGATTAAAGTAATAAAAAAGGGACTTTTTAGAGTTACAGGAAGAATTAATTGTTCCTTTCAGCTGCTCCAGAACCTATAATTTCTGCGTTGGCGCCGGCCCGCACGGTCGCCTCTGTGTTTGTACATACAGGTTTCATTGGCAGACCTAATTTCAGAATACATAATGCATGATTTTGAAACCAATTTGTTATTGTAATAAAATATTTTTAGGAATGCATGGTGGTACTTGAGAGGAGAATGTTAAATTATACATGTATTGTGGCCGAGTGCATTCATTTAGCTCAGTGTGCAGGTGAATCTCCCCATGACCTTGGCACTCGCAGGGTAGCACAGAATAACAATCAAATCCAGGATTGGAAATCCTACCATTTCCAAATATTAACAACTTCTTTCAAAGGAAACGCTGATTTCAGCATTTATGTTAATGGCAACATCAGTATATCTTTCAGAGAACTTAAAAAAAAAAAAAAAACAAGCCACGATCTTAATAGGATTAAAAGCCATGCTTTTTATTTTCAAAATGCTAATTTGTTTTGTGCATTCTGTTTTCATATGGGCTCTCGTTGCTCGGTGCGGCGGGATCCAGAGGACACGGGAGCTGCCGGGGGATGGGGGATGCTGGATGAAAGGCTGTTTTTATCCCAGGGAAATGCAGGTTTCCCCACAGCCCTCGGCTGGTTGGCCGGAGCCTTTCCCTTCCTCCCGCCGCCCTCCCTGTTTATTCCTGGCGCATTAAGGAACAAATGTTAGTCATTAGGGGTGCATTAATTGAAATAGCCTGTGACCCATATTAGGGAGATGAACTGATTCGGCCGGCCAAGTTTGGCTGTGAAATTCCGAGTCGCCCGAGGCACCTGACATTCTGTAATCTGCTTATCTGGCAGCCTTTCACAGGCGGCTCCCATCGCCATTCATGCCGAACAGTGGGGTGTAGAGAGGAGGCCAGAACAGAGATAATAATTTACCATGTAATTTGTTTTGAGATTCCTTTGATAGGTTTCAAAACCGAAGCATCCTGCGAGGGAACGGGGCCTTTAAACCCTCTAAGCCAAGGCAATTCTGTGCCTGGTGGTGGCTTGTGCGGCGTGCCCGGCGGGGCGCCGGCCTCGCCAATGGACACCCAAGGCACCGGCCGTTCTCCGCGGGGACCCTCGATTTATTTAATGGCTTTTAAACATTGCTTCCAGTCCTCCCCCTCCTCCCGTGACTCCCGTGGCCGAGGCTGTAAATTTGGAGCGAGCGGAGTACAGTTCAGTGCAGGTTGATGAAAACCATTTGCAGCAATCAAGAGGGGCAGGTAATTTTCTGGACAGCTTTGGTTTGTAAATGAGGTGTTCCATTTGGGGAGCAGCACACCTGGCTGGCAGGTGGCCGGGCGCGGGGCAGCTTGCTTTAATTCCCCGCCACTTACGGGATATTTCTTCAGCCCACAAAACTTTGGGTTTAATGCCTGCGCGGGGGCATAAAACATAACGAAAAATTGGGGGGTTTTATATTCCCAACTTCAAAACTTTCATCCGAAAGGGAAAGGGATCAAAAGGAAAAGGTGCTGCGTTTCATGTTCTCTTGTGGTTTTAATACTTGTTAACTGACCTATAAACTGAGTTTTCCAAGTAAAGAAACGTAGGAGAGTTTTATTACAGAAAAATCTACAGCAGAAGAATCATCCCCAGCTGCTCCCGGAGATAGGAGAGGTGATTTTCACTCTTGCTTTCAAGGGTGATGTGTGCAATCTCGGCACCTCTCCTTTGTTTCCAGGCTAGCACTGTGCATCCAGAGCCATATTGCTGCTTTTGTTTACTGTATTCCCGACTAGTTGGTTTTTTTTTTTTCTCATTTAGAGCAGCTGCTTTGAGCTTTTATATTCCAGCCAAAGGAGAGAGAATCGCATAAAATCATCTTCATTGCTTGATTATTTTGCTTGGTGCAGTCCAGTTAATATCATCTTGATGCTTACAATTACCTTGCGTGTCCTTGGATCCAAAGGGCTCTTTAAAGCCCAGCTATAAGTTTTGCACGGATGACCTAGGAGCCCGTTGCAGTGTTAATCATGGGCTGGAAATGCAGGCGCCGGGAAACTTCTAAATATGTATTCCTGGGGAAAAAAAAATAAATTATTAGAGTTTGGGAAATGCCTCTTAGAATGATAAAAGCGATGAGCTCGCCGAGTGAGGAAATGCCCAGAGAGAATAGGTCTGAACCTTTTAGGCTGAATTCAAGTTTTGAGATCAGTGTGGAGCTGTGTATTCCGCACAATGCCCCGCACAAAGGAGCCCTGGCAGGGGCCTCTGGGTACTACTGTAATGCAAATAATAATAAATCATAATAATGGACAAACCATGTCGCTCTTCAGATGCGCGGCCTTTTGTTGGGGACTCGCGGGGGTTGGGGGGGGACGCTGGTCCTGGAGGGTTGGGAATGGCTGGAAAAAAGCTGCAGTGTTGAGAGAAGGTGAGAGTTTGAAGGCCCTGAACAGAGAAGCACGAGAGCAGAACCAAGGTGGGGAACAAAGTGAAATAACCAAGATGCACCCCTTGGTCTCCTGTGTGGTCCCAGAGGGCACCGCGGGGAAGCAGAGGGTCTGAGCGTGACCCAGCACCAGCTGAGCCGAGTGAGGAGCTCTGAACCAGAAACAGGGTGACAGACACGAACCTGTAAGATTCCTTACAACTTCTGAAACAGGGAAAGGCCTCTGTGGCAAGAAGGTGCCCTGGTGTGGCTGGAAGTGGTTCAGGATTACATCCTCAAGTGGCAGCGCTTCTGAAGTGGCCTTAGCACTCTCATCAGCTCATTTGCCACTGTTTTTTCTTCAGTACATCCCAGTTCTCATCACGCCTTCATTTCACAGTGATCCTGCAGATGCAAGAATGGCTCAAAAAAAATACTACTTTTTATTTTATACAAATATATTTTACATAGGAATTCTCTCTCCTCCTGAAATGTTGCAAGTCAGGGACCTTACTGCTTTACAGGGTTTGATTTTGGGGTGTTGTTTTTTTCCACCTTTATCTGAGGTGCCCTTGGCAGCTGCTGGAGAGCAGAGCCACAGGGCTGGGGGTGCTCCTGGGGGGTCCCAGAGCCACATCCCTCCCGCTGTGCCCACCACGAGCCCACCCTGCCACCGCAGCCGCCTCGGTGCTGCCGCCCTGCTCCCCGACGGCCCAGAAGCTGCATTTCTGTGAGCAAATGTTTTCCGTGCGGTTTATCCTGCCCACATGGAAATGGATCCGTCTCTCGTGGTCACAAGTGGGTCTCTTCTCTGCTTGATTTATTAAATTTAGAAAAGGCTTATCTTGGAGAGCAGACAAGCAGCTTTTCCCGTGGCAGCGCACAGCGCCCGCTCGGGCTGGTGCAGTCTCCGGGCTCACGGTGTTGTTAATAAACACAGTGTGAGCTGCAGCTCACGTAACGACCTTTGGGATAATTACCTTAATTAGGGATTGTTCTTCCCGGTGCCGCCGTACAGCGGGGATGTTCCGACCCAGAAGTCATGTCAGTGGCTTTTCCAGGCTGCATGGCTGATGGAGTATCAGGGAGGTCTGTTATTTGCAGGAGGGATTTTCTGCTTATCTTTCTGTAATGGTGCAGGAGCTTTGCTACGGGGCGGATTCTGAAGTATCACTTAACATCAATCCATTTCCTTAAGATTGGTGATAACGTGGTTTGTATTTCACAACTAATAAACAGGCCAGATTTCTTAGCAAGGTTGGGGAAAAAAAAAGCACCAACCAAACCACCCTCAACCAAGTTCTTGTAACACCTATTTTATCCCCCCCCCCGCCCCCCCATAGTCTTTATTTTGGAGTTCTGCAGTATCCTGGGTTTTGGGAAAATAGTATTTTCTCGTTCCGCTCAGATTTTATGATGGGGCTGTGTCGGGGTCTTTTCCTTTCTGCCCAGTCATGTGTTTTTATGCTTGCTGTGTCAGTCCCACCAGGCTTGGAGCCGTGTTGAAAGTTTATGCAGGATGGTCCCCAGGCAGGCTAGGGCCCAAAGTCGGTGTTTTCAGAAGCAAACTCTCACACTGGGAAATGTTGAATTTCTGTGAGTTTCTGACAGGTTCCCAAGCCACATGGAGGGATGCACGCTAAGTCTCTACTTCTGATTTGACTAATGCTTAGTTCTACAGGAACATATTTTGTGGGGGTGCTCAGAGGTGGTTTCCCTTAGATGTTCAAAAATAGCTGTGAGGTTGGACAGAAATTTAACTTTTCAGGTTTCATAATTCCTCAGTTCTTCCTCGGTTATGTTGGACTTTGGTCTTACCCAGGGCACACAGAGTATTCTCTTTTCCTTTTTCAAAAGAGGGAGTATAAATACATTCCAGGTTATAGAAGAGGCACTGAGGACTGTGGCTGTCATTCAGCAATGCAGAGAGCAGAGAAAGAGACAGACTCCAACACAGCAAGAAAAAAAAAAAAAGGAAGGAATAAAAAAAAAGAAATATGGAAGCTTTCTTAGTCTAATACACCACCAAGTATGTGAGTAAAGCTTGGGGATGGGTGAATTGCAGTTTGGATGTGGTGCAGTGGAACACAGCGGGTCGGTGTGGAGGGAGGGTGCTGGGTGCAGCCCCACGGGGAAGTTTTTATTTTATTTTTCTTCTGTATAGAGCAAAGCAGAGCAATGTTCCAAGAGCACCCAGGGTTCCCAGTGCCTGCTCTCTGCGGGTGTGAGCCCCCCGTAAGCTCACAGCCCTGCTGCAGGGCAGAGACAGTGAAAAGGTTTCTGACAGACCAGCTCAAAACCAAACAGTCGTTCTCCTCCAGATGAAAAGTGAAACGTACCGAGCGCATTTAATTTCTCCTGTAGCCGGCTTCTAATGAAAAGGCACCCTGCAATGGGAACAGATAATGTTTGTCTTACAAAACCCAACAGCCAGTTCCCGTTTTAAACACAGATCTGCTGGCTGGACTTTGTTGTGGGCTGAGGACTGACAAGTTTGCAGATGCTACAGCTTGTTACCTAATCAGAGCCAGATGCTGCTCCCCGGCGGCTTTCCCACTGTCACCGCACCCCTCGGGGGACAGGATGGCCACAGACCCCTCCCGCTAGCCCGGCCATGGGGTTTGTTCCAGTTCCCCTTGGCTGTGGGGGGCTTGGCTGGCCGGAGGGGGGAGAGCAGCCTGGGAGGAGCTGGTGTGCACTGGACATCTGTCAGAATCCAGCCAGACGCAGAAGGAAGCCTGTGTGCCTTGGGTTTGTTCTCGGGAATGGCCTGCAGCAAAACCAGAGCATTTGATTTGGGAATTCATTAGATAATTCTGTACGTTAGACTTCAAATAATACATAGGCCTGAGAGAATGTTTTAAGTAAAATTAAACATTTCAGGGTGGCTGCAGCTGTTGTCAGGCTCTCCCAGCGCAGGGAGGGGCTTCGCCCCCTCTGAACTGCAAACTGAGTTCAAGATGCTCTTTGCCTTCTTGAAAAAGGTAGCAGAGGAATCTGGATTCTGGGAAGGAAAGGGCTGTTTGCTCGAGATCACGGGTTGATTCAGCAAAAGGCCCAGACACTCTCTCTGTGCTGCAATTAGCAGGGCTCTAGCTCTGGGTGTTTGGCTTGTTCCCATCTGCCATGGGAATGGAGACTTTGCAGCTCTTGTCCCCTGACTAAACTCTGTGGGGCAAGGAAGGGGTTTGCCTCCCCGTGCCAAATGATGCCAAGAGTGTCATGTAGCCTGCACAGCTCCAGAGATGTTTGTTTTCAGAGCTGCTTTTACATGTGGAATTATCCTTATGCCAAAGCACGGCTGCATGAAACGCTCAGGAGCTGGGGTGGCTCCTGTTTACAGAGGGATCTGCTTTCTTTCTTTCTCTCTTGAAGAAACCTGTTATGCAGTGGGTAATAAAACTAAAAATAAAGATCAGAGCCAATGGGAGTGCTGGGGGGTTTTCAGCAGAAGCATTAGAAACTGCCTGTAAACCTGGAGGCATTCAAAAATTTGCACCCTGTTCCTGTGCCCTGCAGCCCCTCTGGAGCCTCCTCCTTGAGCCAGTGGTTTGAAATCCACACACCTCTGCACTCCTGGCTTGTGCTTCTGAGCACCGGGTGCCTGGCACCCTGTTTGTCCCCCAGTGCCAGCCCCTGGTGCCTCCTGGAGCCCCAGCAGGGCTCCTGGGCCAGCTGGCAGAAGCCCTGGTCTCTGGCAGCAGAGGGCTGGGCTGGGCTTTCTGTTGCCACGAGTCACGTTTATAACCCAAAGATGGGTTTTCCCAGAGCCACGCGGTGTTTGGGTTTCAGGTGGTTGATTTGTTTGGGGGTTTGGGAGGGTTGTTCTGGGGGTTTGGGGTTTTGTTTGGGGTTTTGTTTGTTTCCTTATTTGTTTTTGGTTTGTCAGTAATTCTGCGCTGCTGCCTTTCCTCGAAAGCTATTTTGTTCCCAGGATTTATTTTCCCTCCGACATCTCCAATAGCCTGTGTTGGGTTTTTTTGTGTACATCTGGCTACTAGATTTACAAAACCTCGGGGCCAGAATCCGCTGTGAATAGGCTGGTGCTTTTTGCACCCTCCTCTGCTGCGGAGCCAGCGACAGCTCTCTGCAGAGATTCTCCACTTCTAAACAATCCTCATCTCTGGAGACGCCTGGCAGAAGGACTGAGGAAGGTTTGCAAACTCATCCTCTCCAAACAAATCCCCCCTCTCCCCCCGAACAGTTAAATTAAGTCACCTCCTGAAGCTCTGCCCTCCCCTCCCAGCACCCTCAGCCCCCCAGCTCCCCGAGGGCCAGGGTTTGCTCTGGAGAACAATAAACCATCTTCTCTTCTTTTGGTGCCTGTCCAGCGTGGAAAGAGAAAGATGAGGTCAAAGTGGCAGGCTGTACAGCTTTCTTTTGAGCCAAACAGATGGTGAAGGTTAAGTGACAGCTCTGTGACTGCCTCTTTTGAAGTAATTGGAGATAATTTGTATTTTGAATCAGAACTTGACCACTGTCAGAAGGGAAGAAGGTTAATATGTAAACGATTTTACATTAGCCCCTGTTTCTTGGGATTTTTGCTCCCTCCCACCCCCCCTCGGATTCTTGTTTCTATAATCCTTGCTCCAGGCTATTGGTAAGATTGTCTTTGAGCTCGGTGTGACTCGTCCTAGGCTGCAGTTGTTATGAAAGCCAACAACAGCTTATTAAGGCCAGGGATAATCTCTGCTACTGATGCATTGTTGCTTTCCTGCAGTCCAGTTAGGGCTCTGCATTGGAAACAGGATCTGGAAATGCAGTGTCTAGCTGGAGAGGTGATGCACAACATCTATTCCTGCTTCTGAAGATGAACCCCATTTTGCAGATTACTTCGTACAGTTTGCAGCCCCCCCTCAACTTCCATCATCAACAATGCTAATTTGATTTCAGCTTCCTCCCGTCCCTTGTGATTTC
This sequence comes from Corythornis vintsioides, assembly GCA_025447755.1. Taxonomy (NCBI): domain Eukaryota; kingdom Metazoa; phylum Chordata; class Aves; order Coraciiformes; family Alcedinidae; genus Corythornis; species Corythornis vintsioides. The sequence continues at coordinate 9,120 of JAOEGS010005014.1, read as the reverse complement.
TTTTTTGGCCTTGAGCAGACTTCTGTTTATTTACTTAAAGTCTAGAGCGTGCTGAACGTGTTGAGTTTGCTGGGGTGTTCCTGGTGGTAGATGTGCTGTAATTGTGGAATATAA
>JAOEGS010005013.1:1270-23068 GCA_025447755.1 Corythornis vintsioides | reverse complement strand
AAGAGACCAACACCAGCCTCGCTACAACCTCCTTTTAGGTAGTTGTAGAGGGCAATAAGGTCTCCTCAGTCTCCTCTTCTCTAGATTAAACAAAGCCAGTTCCCTCAGCCGCTCTTCATAGGGCATGCTCTCCAGCCCTTTCCCCAGCTTCGTTGCCCTTCTCTGCACCTGCTCCAGCACCTCAATGTCCTTCTTGTACTGTGGTGACTTCATCACTAGCTCTTCTCTTGTACAGGCACTGCCTGCCAACAGTTCTTCTGAAGACACTTTCAGGACAGGGTGCAAGGTAAAACTTGTTTATGCTTGTAACTAATGTCTTTAATAATTAAATAAATAGGCTTTAAAATACTGCTCTCATCTGTTTCAACCCATTAAGTTGTTCATTTATAGTACTTACGCTGCTTCTGTTTGCTTTTTCACCTCATCCTGACAGCAGGTATCTTGCATATTCTGCAGTGGTGAGTGCTCTTGATGGTGAAGTGTCTTCATAGGTTACTTAACCCAAAGGATTAGTGCAAAGGTAAATGATGGGAAAAAACCCTTAATATGTTTTCAAAGGAAATGTCTTGGGTTTAGTTGGATTTTTTTTTTTTTTTTTTTTTTTTTTTTTTTTTTTTTTTAGGATGAATTTAAAAATATTATAAAAAGCAACCATTTTTAAAAACACAGTATTCTCCTGAGTCCATCCTTTGTCACATGAGTATTTTTTTTTTTGCAAGATCACTTAATTTCTGATTCTGCCTTACCCCACATTATTGAGTAATTTTGCATTTCTCATCTAAGATGAGGATGCTAAAATGTTGAATGTACTGCCAACTTGTGGGTTTTTGTATCAAAATACTGGGATATTGTGTGGTACCAGGTGTATAAGTGCTGTGTAATTTCCCTCTTCAGCTAGAGGTCTGGATCAGAGTCACCAGGTCTAAATTATTAATTATTAACCAAGAAACTCCTGGTTTTCTTCTGAAAGGTTTCAGTCCAAAGGTTTTCAATGCCCTCAAGAAATATGGTCAAACTTTACCTAATTGTTGAGATACATTTTTATTGCTCTTGTCATCCTCTGTACAAGTTTTTGTGCACCTCACAAATTGTACGGGCTATGTTTACTGCCTTAAAAACAAATAGTGAAAGCTTTTCCTTCTTTGCAACTCTCAGTTAATTGGTTCTGTAGTAAAGTCAAAAAGTTGAATTCTTCTACTGTACTCCCCATTGGAGGCAACAGCATGCAGAGATGCAGACTTGGGACTAACCCAGCAGGTTCAGCAAGTAGAGCTGTGAGGCGAGAGTGCGTTTGCTGAAATGCTAACACAGGATCTGAGAAGGGCGTGCAGAACCCAAACTGGCAGCGCAAACTGTTTTGATAGCTGTGTTTTGGCTCGAAAAATCCTCAGATGCTTGGAACAGGGGAGTCTCTTTTCTAGATACTGAACTGCATATCAGAGTCTTTGGATGGCCACGAGAACCTGTCATGCATCTTGGAGAGTGAAGGAGATAGGGAGCCCGGAGCAGTTTGCCAGCAAGTCCTGTCCATTGCGGGATGGTGTTGGGCTGGGCAGGCAAAGCAAGTGGCTTCCAAGTGCCCCCGAGATGTGGATGTCAGCACACAAGCTTGCCTTGCTTTCTTTGGCTGCAGAGAATTTGACTACCCAGCAGCCCAGATGCTAGAACGGCTCAGACATCTGTTTTAAGTTCTTTTTAGGATGGGATACTGTTAATAATACTCAACCTTTCTGCAAAGAGTAAGATTATCTGATGTGTCTAAGGAGGATGTTTTATATTTGTATGCTAACAAGACATCTTCCATTTCCAAACAAGCACGTGTCTTGCATCTCTTGCTGTTTTACCTTGTACCTTTCATTGAGGTGATGAAATGAACCCTCTAGTTTGACTTCCTAGTTCTTTAGTACTAACATGCCTCTGTCCCCAGGTGCTTGGGTTTTCCATACAGTAGAAAGCCCTTCAGGTCATCCTCATGCTCTTCTGCAAAGAGGGAGCAGGTACTTTTGCGTGGGTAGCTGGTGTTCATCATTGTTAGTTGTTGCTTTTATTACAGTGAGGCTTTGTGTCAGTAACACCTTTGATCCTCTTATTTAAATGAGTTAGTGGGTGTCCTGCAGAAAAGGCCTCTTTAAAGTGCCTTGCAAGGTTATGCTGCTGCATGATGATTAAGAAAGTTCCTAAAACCATATTGGACTGGAGACTGAATACTTGCCCAAGTACAGTTCTCCATATTGTAGTCTGCAACGAACATGATTTATTCTCAGCTGATTGACCTCGTGTGGACTTGTGCCTGTGTAAGTAGCAGCTGAAATCAGTGGTGAGCACTAATCTTCAAGTCGCAGACAGTAGGTTATTATTTGGTGAGAATGCTCCACAAGTCTCTTGCTGCAGCATTTTCATTCAAAAGGTCACTTCCGTGAGTTTGTGTGAAGCTGAATTTAATGTTCTTTCTCAGAAAGGCAGGCCACACTGGAGAGTGCATAATTATAATAAATACAACTTTGTTCTCAGCTGAAAAATCCATCTGAAATAAATTTTCCCAGCCCTTCCAAGAAATGCTTTTAGTAAGATAAATAAAAGCAATTCTTTCAGATTTCACATTCATTCAGCAGGAATGTTGGTGGGTGTAGGGTGCCTCCACTTAAGTCACTCATCACAGTGCCTTCTGGGCTCTATCAACTTGTATATTCAATAGCCTGCTAAGGGTAGCATTAGCAATTTGGTTTCTTGCAAACCACTTAAAACCAAGTTCATTGTTTCTTACTTAGTTTGAATCTTGGTTATTACTTTGAGTAAAATTGTTCTTAACAGCAAGTACAGAGAGTTCAGTTAGACTCTCAACTTGGGCAAACTTTAAACAATGCTTTGATAGGTGCATCTGTTTGTAGGGATGTGCATGTATTTATACAAGCTTTTGTGGCTTTTCTTCATTTGGTTGGTACTTCTGTGTAGCCGAAGTAGTTTTGTTTTCTTCTGTCTAATATTTCACAACACTGGAAATACTGAAAAAGTCTGACTAATAGTTAGAGTTGTTTGTTGTTTTTTTTTTTCCCCCTGAACTTTTAAGCAAGTACTTAAACAAAAATATCCTCTCTTTGCTTTCATCCTTCAAGAGACTGAGCAGAGTGTGAAATGCTCTAAGTTTTTGTCCAAGTATAGCAAAGGCTCTGCTAGTTGATTAGGATGCTGCTGGTGGTGGAAACTGAATCTTTGTGTAGTTTCTGTGTCCATGAGCAGGTTTTGTTACCATTGAGGTTTCAGGGGGGCATAGGGTGGTCTTCAGATGTGTTTGTGCTTTCCCTGCAGCTGCTCTAGAGGAGCAGTTTTCAGTCTTCACTCAAAACGGCTACAATGTATTTTGGGTAGTACCTGGTCATATTGTATGGTTTGTTGTTGCTGCACAGTCACTGCTGTGGGTCTCTGCTGGCATCTGAGAGGCTGCCAGGGAGAGAATACTCTTGTGGTGATGCCAATGGTGAATCAAAGATGACACAGCCGTTCTGTTCTTGCCATAAATTTAGAGAGCCCTGTAGTCTACTGCTCAGCATGAAGAACTGTGTGCAAGCTCTGGCACCTGGTATCTATCCTACCCTGTTTCCTTTTCATTTTGGTGAGAGAGAGGCATGGAGGCTTTTCTAAAGGAAAGAGTCTGATGCCTGGGCAGACAAAGCAGAGGGAGGTCACTGAAATCCAGCCATTCACACTTCGTTAAACGGAAGTGATAGTGCTGGCAAGGAGGGGTGGAAACTCCCATCTACTTCTATTCATGGGCTGTGTGCTAGGTTAGATATTAATCTCTTAAAGACCTGATATCTCTCCAAGCCCCAGTGGGTTTCCGTTGACACCGGAGAATGATCAAAGAGAGCATATGCATTCTGTCACTGGACTGTGGTCGTGTTCCATACTGATCAGGAGCAGACTTCATAATCGCTTCGAATCGTGACTGTCTGCCTTTTTTTTCCCCCCCAAGGTATTACTTTCACTTCTCGTCTCCTTTGTTCCTGACACCACCTTCCTTTTCATGATGCAAGTCTTTTTGTTCTCTTAAAGTGATGGAAGTTGAATACTTGGTACTTGCTAATGAAGCTTTTTTGGCAATGAGGAGGCCAGGGTATCTCATCTAAATTAATTATTTTAAGATCTCACTGGGCATCCTCACCCTACTTACAGACATGGTTTATTTTTGAAAGATTATCTTGAGTTAGAAAAATCAGCTTTTGTTCTAAAATGAAAATATACTGTCATCAAAACCTGAATGTCATGTGGCTTGTGTAAATGTGTAATTTGGGTTAGGTCTGGTCATTGGAAAATATTCAGTGCTGTTGTCCAGGAACTTACGGTGCAAGAAACATCGGGAAAATTCAGGAAGTTGCATTAACTGTGTCTCCTTGGCAAAGCCTCAGAAACCCTGACCTGTGTATTTCTGCCATGTACTTTGTATGACGCTAGCAGCTCACTTAAGCAGTTTCAGCATTCTTGTGTGCATGTGTTTGCATGACATTATGAACTGCTGAAAGAATGCTGCTGGGCTTCCTCAAACTGCTTCCCAGAAACTCTCACTCTGCCCCTGCATGTGCCATGTGAACCATCACTGTAATTGGCAAAGCACTGTCTGCTTTGATCCACACTGTGTTTCCTACGGTTGAATCACAGAAGCCTTTTGCTAGGGTCTGTGTACTTGAGTTTCTAGGTGTCATTGCTGGAGTGCTCTCTAGTACCTCAGCTCTTTGTCAAGCCAACATCTTGTGTCAGTGTGTAAAGTTTTAGGCTGACCTGGTACGCTGTTCCTATCCCCAGCTGCTAAAAAATTCCTGTGCAAGATGTTAAGTTTTATTCTCCCCTTTATCAATCTTGACAACAGTTGTTATTTAAATGTTGCTCAATATTTTCAAAATCTCGTGATGACTGCTAATTCCTTTTACTCCTTGTTTTGTTTTAGAATTTCTAATCCCATTTTCTATGACTAAATTCACTTGTGTACTTTCCACTGGGAGGATTGGGGTTTACTGCTAAAGGTACGTCATTCTGCCTTTGAAGCTGCTTGCTCATGCTTTCCTTGGCACGCTCTGGCAGCCACACTTAGCAACAAGGGAGATAGTATCTTTTTGAAGCTGCCAAAGGGTTAATCAAAAGCATGTTTATGAAACCAGTTTGCTTACCCTTACAAGATCTTACTGTGATCTTTTTGGACGCTTTTAGAATATTTATCACCTGCCTTTGTAATTTATATTTAATATTTCTTTCCTTTCTTGAAGCTATTTTAATGCTATGTATGATACTATTAAAATTAACTACGAAAAGCAGCTTTTCTTGGCAAGCCCTAGACTGCACACCTCTTGGATGCAAACTGGAGAACGTGACTGTTTTCATGTGGATGGCATAAAATTTTTGGCTGGTATGTTCAGGGTGGTTGAATGAGCGTAGCGCATCCTAAGTACATCTGTAGCTTTACAACAAATCCAGCAAAAGGACTCACATCCCTCAGGCAGGGAAGGAGCTATAGGTACAGATGCATTTTCTCTAGAGTCTTTTTGTAGGAATGGTCACAGTTGTGGTTGAGTTTAATTAATAAGCAAGCGAGAGAGGCTGAAGGGTATTCAAGTGATTATTATTTTTCATCAGAGAAATTAAAGGTGTTGCTATTGATCCTGAGATTGCTTTGTGTGGAGACTCTCCAATGAAATGGAGCATCTGTGCTATATGCAATGCTTCTATAAGAATGATAAACAGGATCTACCCTCTGATAGGAATTGTTAATTTTGTTTTGGCTTTATCTGCACTGCTGGCAGAGGTATCACTGTGAAATTTTTGCAACCTAATAAAGTATTAGGGAATGCTTCATTTCAAGAGGAAGCTTGATGGCTGCTTTCTGGAGACGCCTTTGAAACCAGGTGAGAAACATGTGCTTGCCTCTTCCAGACTTGCACCCACCTCTGCAGACATAGCAACAGCATATTGATGCAGGGTTCACAGGTTGCAAAGAACCTGGACGGTTCTGGTAGAGTACATGCTACATTGACAGGCTCTGCATACCTGGTATGATGCAGTTGAACAGAACATTAAAATCTTATTTATTCATACACTGGCTCAAAGTGGAATTAATTGTAAGTTTTGATACATTTTTTTAGTGCATTTCTAAAGCCATGAGAGAGACTCTTTGGACTTGCTGTGTTTAGTTTAGTAGTGAATGCTGAGCTTTGCAAGTACTGACTTTGTATGAAGTAATGTGTGATGTCCTTGTAATAGAAGTTTCCCGTAGAAACTCATAGGAATCTGATGATTGTCCTTTTATTTTCTTGCATGTTAAAACTGCACAATCTAGAAACTTAATTCTAAAGTTTTCTTTTTTTTTTTTTAAAATTATTTTCTTCCCATGAAGTATCATCTCATGGGATTTAAGTATTTGCTGGTGCAAATCACAGATAGTTAAGAACTATTGAGTGTGAAATCATTAGGTCACCAGTTCAAATCTAGACCAAGTGGTAATAGACATTTTTATACTCCTAATGCCTTTTATCAGGGTTTATGTTTAGTTGCTTAAACTAGAAATGGAGCACTTGCTATTCAGAATTTTGCATTCAAGTGGAGAATAAAGACTAGAAGCAGGTTTTTCTATAGCAGAAAGTCCTGTTTGCTTTGTGTTGGTATATGAACTGCTAGTCAGCATACCTGATGCTTTAGAAGGAGTAAAGGTAGCATCTTCCCAGATGTGACCTCACCTAGCAGAGAAGCATACACATTAGTCAAGTCTGTTATTTTTGGTGTGCTTTCCTATGACCTTTAAATTGCAAGAACCTTTGAAGAAAAGTGCAAAGAGATTTTTCAATTGGAAATGCAATGTGAGGGTGTTTTGAATGGCAACTGAAACACTTTGGACAAAGTACTTCTGTAAGTACTTACAGTACTTACTAAGGAAGTACAGTACATGCTAAAGAATGCTGGTTGGTTGACTGGTGGTGTTTTTTTGTCTTATTTCTTCTAGCATTCATGCCATGTCTTCTAAATCTGACCTGTAATCTCAAGCTTCTGGTCAAGAAGTGTGGACTTCAGTTTAGAATAAAATCTAGTACTTACAGGAACTCATTAGACTGTACATTCCTCAGGCTGTAGAGAGCTTGGAATGGTTCCATTCAGCCGCATGGACTTTCACAGCTTCATGATTCCTCCTTGCTGACTTGTGATTCTGAAGTTGGGAAGTCTTGTCGAGATGTGTTGGGATGTGGAAAGCCTCGCGAATCCCTTTAATCGGGGGCCGACCCGTTGCGTGCTGGGATCTGCTTGCAGCCACCTCTTATTCCAACCTTTTCCTGAATGTTTCCTGAGCGCTCTCTGGCTTGTTTCAGGGACCAGCTTGGCAGCGTATCAGGAATCAATAGCTGGAGTCCTGCAGGAAAGAAGTTGAAGATGCTGGAGTATGAATTCTGGTGTCCTGGTTGTTAGAATCTGTTAGAAGAGACGTCAAGATGCGAAGAAGAGAGATGTGAAAGCCGGTACAAGTGTTCTTTTTTTTTTTTTTTTTTTTTTTTTTTTTTTTTTTGTCCTCCTGAGCTGAGAAATTAGGATCAGTGTTATTTCCACACCCCAAAGACTGTTGCGTAGCTTCCCACGCATCTTGTGCCGTGGGACATCACCGGTGACTTTCATCAGTATTTAGAGGTACAAAAAAAATAGGTTGTGAAGTGTGGAGACGGGGCGGGGGGGGAGGGAAGACATTTGGTGACATGAAAAGGAAAAATACTGCCTGTAGAACTGGAGTTACCACTGTGGAGCTATGTGACTGTGGGTCTTAAAAATACATTTTCATGTGTGTATACTGTTCAAAGAGTCTTCAGTCATGTGGAGTTCTGAGTGCTTGGCACTATGAGAGAAACTATGAGGTCATTCACTTTCATTCCTGATGCTGCTTATTGCTACCATTTTGCTGGTAGATTCTTGGCAATATATTTGTGACTTCCTACTTAGAATATACTGTGTTACTGTCAAGTATGTCCGAAGCATTGAGCACCTATGTCTGCCTCTCTGGCTTAGCAAAGTAACACCAACCATTAAACAGTTTCTGCCTAAGTCCCTGATGGCTTTTTGGCCTGCAACTATGATTTCATCCAGATGCTAGGAATCTTTATGATTTAATGTATTTTTTTTTTCCTAGAGACTGAAAGAGGAAAGTTACTGAAGTACAAATGAAAATTTAAATCTGGTGTTTGCTTACTATAATTAACCATTAAATCCTTCATTACAGAGTGAAATATGCTTTCAGTTTCCTTATTACTGTAGAAGAGTAAAAGAAAAAGTATTTATTTGTTGTTGGTTTTTTTAATTTTTATATATTTGGTCTAGGACAGGGTAAATTAAAGGAAGGTGACCCTTTTTTACTGATAGTTGTCTCATTATTTGCTCTAAAAATATGGTGGTCATCAGCAGCAGTTTCTAGTTTTCACAAACAGGGATGACTTTGTGTTGCTTTTCCCTAACTAAAAGTAAATAATTAAATCATGGTTATTTTCTGAAACCTATGATCTTTTACTTAGGTATGAATTCTGGCTGTTGTCAATACATCTACAAACATGAAAACACTGAACTAGCATGAAAAAAACATGTAACATCTTTTGCATAGTATAAAGTAATAGATGTTGTCTATAAACATTAATGACTGTGACTCTACTTCTCATATTATAAATTCTATTCTTATTCTGCTGATGGAAGATAAAAGAATTGAAAATGGTGAGTTTCCCAGACATGAAGTCCAATACAGTTTGAGTATGGAGCACAAGTTATTTGGAGTCCTAATTCTGTATTACATAAAGGCCATAATTTGTCTTTCCAAAAGCCTGGCTAATATTAAAAAATCTGTTATCTGTCTTTTTGAAAATAGATGAAATAGATTGCAGAAGAACATATTTGTCAACAGGAAGTAACCATAAGCTTAGAAGGCATGCAGGCATCGAGCCCGGCTGAACAAGACTGCAGAGAATAAAGGCAGAACCTCTTTCCCCTCGCTTTTCAGGCTGTAAGTAGGACCAGAGAACACCTTCCTTCATGAGGGTTGAGCAGGCTTTTCAAAACCTTTTGGTCTGTCTACTGTGTCTTAATATATGTTTTGGTGTTAGGCTTTCATGGCACAGATTGTGGGCTATGTGGCGTGAAGCTGCAGGTTGTTACCACAGCCACACTTCTTCCACTCCTAGTGTCAAAGGAGTATTTAGATATTAGTAAGATTTGTTGTATGTCAAATCAAACGTGAGAATTTCAAGGTGTCCCTTTGTGAGTTTTTGTCATGGTGCCAGGTGTGCTTTAGTGAACTGTTGCATGCAATGAAGGACTTTTTGTGATTGCATTGATCAAGATAGTACCATGGGTGTGTTGCTCATCTAAAGGGAAAAGTGAGGTCCGTAGGAATAAATGCAGCACAGCAGCTCAGATTGGGAAAAGAGATGCTTTGGTGTCCTGGGAAGAATATATCTCTGACTTCTGCTTTGTGGTGTTCAGTCTGAACATGACAATCTTAATGTTATGTGGCTGGTGACATTCTTGTCTTCTCTGTTGGTCTGCCCTACTTCTTTAGGTGAAGGCCAGTTCTATACTTTGTCCTCTACTTTTTCCTCTGGCAGGGGATCCTTTCTGTTGTCCCAGCATGTGGTGCTTCAGCCCTGCCTGGTGTCTCCTCTTAGCTCAGACTTGCTTGCTGTGTTGCTCCTTGTAGATATAGCCAGCGTCCTACCCTTCAGAAAGCTGGAGGCCTGGTTTCAGGTTGCCTCTATGATTTTTTTTCTATATGATACACAGCATGGAAACCATTTGGATATTGGGTTGTCAGATATTTGGATATTGTGGTGAGAAGGCAGCCAGGAAAGCAACAGACAAGAAAGTACCCCTATCTGCTGCATCTGTGAGTAGTCCTGGAGGAATAAAACGAGATATTCCCTTAACTTCTATCTTCTGCTTTTTGGCTTTGTTCAGCTGGTTTGTTTAATGAGTAAAGAGTGTTTTCTGTCTTGGAACATGTGTAGAAGTGGGATGGCTACATATACTGCTCTCAAAAACACAGAGAAGCTGATATTGACATTCTCACCATTTACCACATCTTCTATACTAAAAGAGATTCTTTGTAAATTGATTGCAAAAGACATAATTTATTTTTTTGGGGGTCTTCCCTCTACAGTTTAAACCTTCATATGAGGTGTATCTCTGACCAAAAAAAATATTTATCTTCTTGGTTTTACAAATTTAGATTAAAAATTCTCTAATTGAAACTTGGTAAATGCTGCCTTGGTATGCAAACAGTGGGGATGGGATAGGGGAAATCACTTGGCTGTTGAACAGCTACATATGGGAAAGTCACGTGGGGCTTTCAGTGTTTTATTTATAATTCTGCAAAAGCCTCTTCTATGAAAAATAGAAGAAACCAAACAGTGGCTTCTGGAAAGCAAACAGCTAGATTTTTTTCCATGAGTATTTTTAAAACAAATATTAACTTCATAGATTGTAAGACTCTTCCCTTCTTAAATACTTTTTTTTTTAGCCTTCAGGATGTATAACTGGGTAAAATAACATTGTGAAGAAAACCTTAACTCCAGCATCTGGCTTTTAAAATTCTAAACATGAAGCCATAAGAAATGTTTTGTTTTCATTTAGCAAACATATATTGAGTTTCCAGAGAGGTATCTTGATTTACAGTAAGTGTACCCAGTGGGAACCATATGCTTTTCACATTTGTTTTTTAACGTAGGATTAGAGTATTTCTTTCAAAATCTCTTTTCCAGAAGAATGCTGATTTTAATCATTAATGTTTAAGTAAGAATGGAAGCTGTTTTTTCAGATTGGGCTGTACGTGTGAACAGACATTTCCAAACACAAGTCCTTGGAATGATTTTACAAGTTAATAATGCAACCATGAGCTTGATTCTGAGCAGCGCTTTGGTGATATTGGTATAAGATAAATCTACTGCATGAAATTGCTTGAACAAAACTAAAGGAAGAGAAATAGAAGTGGTCTGCCTGAGAGGCTCTAGTATGCTCCTTCTGCTTGAATTGCTGAACATGGCTAACTATTTGCAAAATGGCATTTAAGGTTACACTTGGAGTCATTAGGTTATAAACAGTACACAAAATATTTTACATACTTCATGTTAACATTCCTCTGAAGATCAAGATTCCCTGGGGAGAAATGAGAATATGCATCAAAAACATTCTCAGATCATGAGGTTTATCCACAACTTCCTAGATCACTGAGGATCAACTGTATCATGAAGAAATTATTAAAAAACAAATGTTAGTGCAATCTTCAGAGTGTTTATATGTGGGAGGAATATACTGGGTAATGTCCTTTCAGTTGTCAGATTTTCATAGTTTTGCTGGCTGGCTGATACGTAGATTGTGATTAGAAAATCTTTCTGAATTGAGTTTGGTAAATTTATATGAGCTTTCATGTTCAAAAATGCTTTTGAGTGTTGGGCTATGTTGAAAAAGGCATGGCAAAAGTGTTCAGATCTTGACGGAATATCTGAATCTGTGCTATTGAGTAGAGAGGAGTCCTTTATTTCTGTTTCTCAGTAATTCGAATGGCGGGGGGGAAGTTCTTGACCTTTCTTGAAGACGCCAGCGTGTCTCAGAGATCTGACCCATCACGCAATTTTTTTGCCAAGAATAAATCTGTGTCTGCTATGAAAAAGTGACCATTTTGTGTTAGGCACAGCCCATGTAAAACTGGGTCTGTGGAGGGGGAACTTGTGAACATGGTCTTGTCTTTTGTTCTGGCTTTAGCATTTACTGCCTTTACTGAATGTTTGGCATCTACAGTGATATATCAACAGCACGTTTGCTTGTGCTCCTTGCTTGTGTGGTCAGCCAACCTAGGGCAACACTCTGAAATAAAATAAAACATCTAGACCACCCACTTGTCCTTGAGAAATTAATCTTATTTTGGATTCCATTGTTAAGTGTGAAATATTGGGATTTATAGATCTGGCAGGATGGCTTTGACAGAGTTACCACATTACAGCAAGATCTGGGCTCTCTATCAAACCTCTGACTTAAGTGGCGTTTCTCATACCTGAGGATGCAATTCACAAGTGATGTCATTGGCATCTGTGTGCATCCAAATTTCTTCCAACTCACCTAGATGAAAGACAAAAGGTAGATGATCTGAATGTGAGTCTGGTGACAGCTGCTGTAAGCAGCAGACACTTCCGAGCTAGTTGCAGTTTATAAACTGTGCGAGCTGCTGGTGCATATTTCTGCTCCTGGGGAGTTTAGGAAGGAGCATTTTCACAAGATTATAGTATCAAAGAATTGTTAGAGTTGGAAGAGATTTCTAGAGATCATCTAGTACAACCCCCCCACCCCAAAGCAAGTTTGCCTAGAGGACATTACATGGGCTTGCATCCGAGTGGGTTTTGAGTACCTCCAGAGGAGATTCCACTGGGCAGCCTGTTCCAGGCTCCATCACCCTCACACTAAAGAAGTTTTTCCTCTCATTTAGATCAAACCTCCTGGGTTCCAGCTTGTGGCCCTTGTCCCATCACTGGGCATTACTGAGAAGAGTCTGGTTCCATGTCTCTTGCACCCACCCTTTAGATATTTATAGACATTGCTAAGGTCTCCCCTCAGTCTCTCCAGGCTAAATAGTCCCCTCTCAACCTTGCATCCTAAGAGAGATGATGCAGTCCATGTATCATCTTCATTGCCATCTGCTGGACTCTGTTCAGTAGTTCTCTATCAAAGTTTCCTGTGTGTTTGCTGAGTTTTTGGAGGTCTGGTTGTCTTTCAGGTTAGATTGAAAGCTAGTTGCAGACAATATGACAGCAGGACCTTACACTAATGAGGAAGGAGCAGGGTTGCACTTCCTCCAGCCTGCCTTGAAAGGAGAAGTGCAGAGGCCTAGCTGTTCTAAGGCATAGTAATGGCTCCAAGACTCTACGCAGCTCATGCATACTCCAAGTGCATATTAGAGACCTAAACCTTGTCCAGTGTGATCCAGTAGCAAATAGCTTTGATTCAACTCTGTTGTTCATCTGGTTTTCATCTGGTAGGGTCTCATTTGGTGTGTGATGGAGACATTGAATACCACTGGTTTGCTGTCTCACTTTGGCAGATAGAAGTTCCATTTCAGTAAAAAGTTTCTACATTTACAAAAGATTGTGTTAGCTTTTTTGATTGAAACTCTGGATCCTATGTTTTTAAGAGGGGTTTAAGTTGCAGACTGAGAAGAGCAGTAAAGCTATGATTTAATCCCTGTAGTGTATGAGGACTTTTGTCTTCTGAAAGCAAGCTTATAGAGGAATGGAGTAATTTTCCAAGTGAGCTAAGTTAAGAAGACTCTGATCAGTTGGCTTGTTTTTAGTGGACCAGAAGGAATTAATACCTTATCTTGCACTAAGGCCTGAATTAATGCTAATAGGTAATAACATCCTTTAAAGAGCATTGAGCACAGAAGCATGTTGCCTGTTCAGGTGTTTGAGAACCCTAGTGGTTGGCAGTCATCTTAAGAATAGGTTAGAGAAATGTTGCTGCTTTAGGTACAGCAAATTGTTCCCAGAGCAGTTTGACAGGGTGACTTCTGGAGAAGCCTTTCAACCTTGTGTCTCTGGGTTTGCATCTTTCATTTTCAGACAGCCCTGATGTTTGAAGTCTTTGTTAAGGAGTAACTGCTGAAAGAAGGACTGTCCAGTAGCCAGTTTGTAATTAAATCCATAATTAGATCCTGCTCCAAAATGTTGCTGTCTGTCCCTCAGTTCTTTATGCATTTTTACCTGGCAGGTGTCTCTTTCAGTGGTCTGATGACTTTATAAGGTCCACGTTGGGTCTCTGAAATCAGTGGGCAGTTTTCTGCCTGTTTCCAGGAAAGGGAGGTTTAGTCTGTTTTTTCAAAGGAGATGTTCAGAATTCCTACGTCCCCGACTACCAGCTTCAGCAGAAAAATACTACTATAGGACCAAAGATGTGTCAGAAGGAAGTATTTCTAAAAAGTGAGAGTATTTCCTTCCCTTAGAGCTTCTTCACTCAGCAGTCAGCCTTGAGCTTTCTGAGTGCTGAGAGTGACATGTATGTTGTTCATCTGTTGAAGAAGACAATAACTGACTTCTGACAGTCTAGGATTTCTGGAGTATTTTAAGATTTACTGTTTTACTATAGTCATGCTAATTAGCATCAGTTACCTTCCTGTAAAAAGGTAGGGTTTGTTTTGGTTTTTTTTTTTACACAGGTATAAAAATTTTTTTGTTTATTTGGTTTATGCTGTGGGAGAATTTAAAAGAATACCATGCTTGCAGGAATAAGAGGCCACTGGTATTGTGATCTAGAGCAAATGCATGTCTGTAAGCCAGGCTTAAGGAAGGTGAAGGAAGCACTTGGCCTTCTTTCTTTTCCACAGCCTGCAACCTTGCTGCAGAGAAATGTGTGAAAGACTTAGAGCAGCGTGGGTCACCCTGTCCTCACTCAGCCCTGATACAGCCAGGGGAGTGTTTGCGTTATCTGCCAGTGGAATAACAAGCACTAATGGAAACTGTAGTAGGTTAAGATAATACTCATAAAGGCAGGCTATGGTGATCAACATTTCTTCCCAAGATAAAGCCAAAATGAGTTTTTCATTATTGGGTGTTGAACTGTATGAAATAAAGCATGTTTATGCACACAAGGTGAGCACTCATTGCTCATATACCTAAGGGAGAGATCCTACAGATACCACAAAGGTGGGGAATCAGCAGGGGTTGAAGGTATCTGCCCCTGGAACAGCTAAACCACCTGGACTGCAGGTGTGGCACTGAAATGCAGAAACTGACTGAGATTCTAGGTGCCAGCAGTGCTTTTAATGCTCAAGCAAAGTGCAAACCGTGTAATGCCACGGCTGGTGCTGAAACATGATTCTGGGACATCGCTTCCTCCCAGCTGCCTGTTCTTTACATAACTGCTGGCTGTCCCAGGGTGGCCTCCAGATGAGCTGAGCTCAACAGGAAATATTTGGGGAACTGGTGGCAGTTCTGCTAGGCATAGAAAGAATAATAATTAGTTGTATTTAAAGTCCAATAGTTGTAATATCTCGAGCAACTTTCTGAAACTCTCCCTGTATCATGGTTAGGGAAAATAGCTGCAGAGCAGGAAAATGCAGCAGGATGGAGGAGGTGGTGATGGGAAGGCATAGAATTTTGTCCCTTGTATGCTTGGATTGAAGAAACTTTATTTATTTGTACCTGGAAACCTATATCTGTGAGCTCTCTGCTTTACGTGTATCATGCTTTCTGAGGACCTTCGTGTTTGAGACAATTCCAAAAACTTTCCCCTCCAGTTAGCAGAGCAACAAAGTGTGTGGCTTTTTAGGGAGCTTTTCATGTCTTCCTGGTAAAATTTCGGGCCAAAGCAGGACCAGAACTACATCAGGGGAGATATTAGGCTTTAAGTTCTTGGTATTTCCTGCCATTTTACAGACAGGGGTAAACTGAATTTGAAACTGCACTTCATCATATGCTATGCTAGTTTATTTGTTCCTTATTTTAGTTTACTCATCATGTCAAAATAGATACAAGTTCATGTTTGTTTTTTTTTTTTTCCCAAGTACTTGGAGACATCCTAAGCAACAGAGTAAGTCAAGTTGGAAAAAACAAGCCTATGTTTAAGATGAGGTTTTTTGAAGTTGTTTTTCTCTAAAGTTGCATGTTTAGAGTTTGTAACTGTGGAGGTTAAGATCTGACAGCTTAGAATTTTTTCTAGTGATTTAAAAGTGATGTCTTTAATACTGTTCTGCTGTGATCTTTTAAATTTCTTAATAGTTAAACTTGTGGTTTTCTTTAATTCTTCTCTTTGCTTATATGAAGATACATGGACATGATCCTTCATTTGGAAAAGGAGAATTCATATCTTTTTGCTAGTCAGACCATGCCATGTGGAAGGGCATATATATGATTACCTATCATCTGCTGTCTACTCACATCTCTGTGGATGTTACCCCAGGTAACTTGCCTTGTATGTGACACTGGATTTTATCTGAACAGGAGTATTTTATGGAGTGGCACTTGAGCGTGCAAAAGGGGCAAAAGGCCATGACCTTTCTTGGGTTCTGTCTTCTTGCTCATGGAGATAAGATGCCATCTGGTTTATCCCTGAACCTCTTCTGTTCCAGATTTAAGTATATCTTGGTGATGAAATGCCAAGTAACCACCCTTATCTTCAGTGGGTTCTCTATTTTTGTGGTAGGTTCTTTTAAAACACATTTGCTGGCTGAGAGAGATCAAGCCCTGCCTGTTCTGCAGCAAGGCTTGGTCTTGTGTAGTGGTACCCAGCAGTGGTAGTGCTATATCCCTGATAATTGCTCCACGTACATAAGTATCCTTCTTGTGAAGGACCTGAGAGTTAAGACTGCTTGCTGTATAATTGCCTGTTGCCTTAGACCTTAACGAAAAAGCCATCTTCTAGGACGCTGGGAGGACATTTGGAGCAGTATTATGCCATGAAATCTAGAGGCAATAAAAGAGTAAGGAAGAACACCTTAAAATCAGTGCTACAGTGCTAGTCACCCCAGTACTAGTGCTGTTAGCTTTGGCAAATCCTTTCTCAAGAATAAAGCCAGCTGCCATTTTGGCATCGAGACAGACAGACTTGGCATCAGCCCCTCTGGCACCAAAAAAAGCCTCTTCGTGGGAGCTGGCACCAACACTGTGAAACAAGGGTAAAGCCCAAGGGAAATGCCAAGCAGACATGAGATGAGCACTAAAAATAGTTCCTGTCACTTGGAAAGGAAACAAATCGCACTTCTAAGAGTAGGGCATCTGAGATCTCCATCAAGGTTGTGCTAGTAAGCAGCTTTGGGACAGTGCTGTCTTCTGTGATGATGTGACCAAAAGGACACATACAGGCTGTATTTTTGGTACCCACATGGTGCAACACTAAAACTAGAACAGATACTTACCGTCTTGATTCCACATTTAGGGATCCTGTCACTGTCTGCAGGCTCTGCCTTCCTTTCTGTCTGAAGCAGATTGTCTCCTCTTGAGCCATTACCAAAGTTCCTGTTTACATACACGGACATAAGGAAAACATAGGAAAAAAGAGTGACAAAAGGCCAGGAGCCAGGCAAGTGTCCCTGTACCACCCCAGGCACACTAACCCTTCTGGAGACAGTCCTGTCAAATATTTAACATCTGAACTCTCCCCTCACTCCTCCTTTTCTTCCTTCCCAGCAGGCTCAGAGAAAGCTGAGTAGGCTTTCCAGTGACTTCATTACCCACTCCAGACTAAAACTAAAGCCTGACATCAGTGCCTAAAGCCTGGGAACACTGAAGGGGCAGAATAAACACTGCTTCCACTGAAGCAGTTAGTGTCACCTCTCAGCAGAGTAATTTCAATTCTTTAGTCCATTTCTACTTTGGTGGCAAAGGATTTAAAAGCTTTTTAAGACCTCTGGGCTTGAATGTCAGGCTCGGGTATTGAAACAGCGGTCATACAAAATAGATGATACAAATAGTCTTTGGCGTTACAATTACATTGCCTTGGCCACAACTCTGCTGTGAAGAGTGTGCTGGACCTGTGGCTGTCATTTTTTCCTCTTTGGGGAAAAAAGCAGTGGGAAACAATATCACTGAGGGATGGAAATTTCAAGCTACGCTTAGCAAAAACTATTTTGGTCACAGGAAAGGAGCCTGGACTTTTCATTGCCACCACTGTCCCAAAAGCTAAACAGCAGAATGGGTATGACTGTCTGGAACAGCCAGGATGTGGCCTCTCTGTTCTGTCAGATGGGTGTGTTGGGATGACTCCTTTAAGTATTTCCTCCATATCCACCCCTTGTCCACTGTCTGCCCTGTCTTGAGTGTCCTTATGATAGCTTGATACAGAAAGCAGCTTCAGAGATGGGATTGCTTGTTGTACAAAAGGGCAAAGGAAAGTGCTTTACTGATGGTGTTTCTTCATCCACTTAGGCAAAGTGAAGAGGAGGACAGGTTCTTGCTGAAATACCAGGTGGCAGAGTGGGTAGGGGCTTCCTCTGCAATGTCCTCTCCTTTGGTTTGGGGCTCATTCATGGCTTTCAGGTGGAGGATGTGGCACATATTTTACACTTTTCCACTTGGCTGGCAATTGCTGTCCGGTATTCAACTGGAATCAAGCATGAGCTGTTGCCACTGGGGCTCTCTGCAATCCTGAGCATGTGTTGAAGTGCACAGTTACTTGGAGATGAAGACTGGTGGCAACAGTGAGGTTGAAACGCATTGTCCCTATTTGCTTATCTTGTCTTAGTGAGCTGCAAAAGGTTCTTGCACTTCTAAACCACTGAGCTGACAGAAATGGTTACAAGCTGCAGGGAAGAGGGACCTGTCCAACGACAGATTCTGACTACTTCAAGCAAGTGTGCTTCATTGCACATTAAAATTTACTGATCCAGCTGACTGGTTGCATCAGTGGCTCACAAGCCAGTTCCAACATGTATGGTGTCTTTCCCTGCGGTTACTCTTTTATTTCTTTAACGATGATTAAGTTGGTTTGGCCTAACAAGCAATAAATGCAAATGATGCCAGTCTCCTTCTTTTGTAGTTGAACTGCATGCAAATTGGGGACCTACTTTACCCCACTCCTAAATAACATAGTAGTACTAAACACAAGGAGTCTGAGAAGTTTGGACCACGTGTACCCTGAGCCATAGATTCTCTTGGTCCTGTAGGTACTGGGAAATTCAGACTGACTTATTACTGTTTGTCCTCTGGAATTTGTTGATGACGTTCTTTGTAGGCAGTGCCAGTGCTATACATTACATGAATCTGGGACACCTGGTCCTTGGGTTGGAAAGTCATCATGTTCTTGTAATGGTGTTAGGGTGGGGGAGCTGCACCTCACTCTTCAGGAATTGACAACAAGTGGGCAGATTTTGTGGGCAGGCGGCCAGCCAGGAATGGTTTCCAGGCAGATCCAGCACTGAGTTGCTGTTCTGGCATTGGTGATCTCCCAGTCTCATGCTGGTTTTGCTAGCAAACAAGTCTCGGTCAAGGCAGACAGAGGTTATCTTATTCTGGAGAAACAGAGATCTGCTTTTATGCCTTTCTGTATGTTTCTTTACCTTTTTCAGTTTATGCCCAGAGCCATCTTCAGGATGGGGAAAGATGAAGCTACCCTCGTTCAGGTTGCTCCTTTCACACTGTGTTTCGAATACCTGTCACACTTCTGCAGTCTCATCTCTTGCACCCAAGGCTGTGGGTCGACTAATGAAAGTGGATGGCTGATGCTCCAGGGATGTTCCTGTCGCCAACATAAAAGTAACAGAGTGCACTGGGGAAAATGGAAGAGTCATTAGATAAAATTGTTCCAACTTTATGGTCAACTTGTATTATATAGCTGCAGAACCATAATATTAAAGTTTAATAGAGGGTATATTACACACCACCATTACACATATTTACTGTTCAGATTCTCTCACTGCCTAGGATTCTAATAATGGAGCAACTCAGAGTTCAAGCCTAATAGATTTGAGATGTGCAGCTTCAATTTTTGCTTCAATTGTGTTGTCATAACCGGATCATCTAAAGGTCAGGATGTCTCCTCAGGGTGTATCAAAATGGATATTGTATCTTGTGTCTTAATGACCATGGTTTATTAAGACCTGCTTTCAAGCATTTCCCATCAAACATGGAAAGCACCTCATAAAGTGGGCCAGACAGCTTCCATCATCTACTTCCGTTGTATGCTAGGATCTGAGGTCATGAGGCATAGTATGTTGGGCTCATGGAGGTGGCAAGCAGTGTCCCTTGCTTGACATCACAACTGGGGCAGATGGCACATTCAGGGGAGCAGTCCTACAGACTGATAAAGCCTGGAGATCTTTACTCCCTCATTTTCAAAATAAACTTGCTCACCATTATGCCATAGTAGGATCCACACTGACATGCCAAAAAAGGATGATTGATGGCTGCCTAAACAAACAAACTTTGAAAATAATGTAGATCCCATAATCTGTCCTGATGTTAGCACTGACTTTTCATAGCCCTCAAGAGATTATTCTACAGAGAAACTGTAAAAACTTGTTTGCTTTGTTCATTTTATCTCAGACAGACTCACTTTCGTGTCATATCTAGGTGTAATGTTAACTCCAGGTTCATATAAAGGAAGGGAAATCCATGCTGAGCCTGCCTTAGAGTTGCTCTTGGTTTCAATAAAATAATCATTATTTCAGCTCTGGTTTCCCCCAGGCAGAAAGCAGTAGAAAATTAGAAAGCTTTTGGACATGGACAATGAGCAGAAGGCTTTGGGAAAAGATTTTACATTAAGAGGTAGGGAAGATTGATATCTTTTATAAGAAGATAGCTAACAATTACAGAGTAATGAATGGGTGAGAAGATGGATGGGGACTTCTGTTCCCACCTCCTAATAATACAAAAGTCAGAAGGTGGTGAATTCATTCCTGATGAAAGGAACTATTTGTTCACAACAACTGTCTACAAAATTTGTTGCCATAGGACAAAGCACTAGGGCAAGAACTTTCAAACTCCAAAAAAGAGGAGGGGGTAAAATGATACCAGGTGGAATATCCAGAGCAATTGCAATGAGTAGAGGAACCTTGGTGTTTGAACAAAGGCTCTGAGTGTATTAATTAGGGTATTATAAGAATATGAGCTAACTCTTCCAGCTCTTTTTTTTTTTTCCCTCCAATGCTTTTACTATAGTCACCTACAGCAGAGCTTGTGGAGCATGTTACTGGCTGCTGTCACGCAGACTGGAAGAGGGTGGCTGCTGCTTCAGTGAAATGCAGAAATGCCTGCTTGAAAATAATCTTTTTTTTGGGTCAGTCCAGGATTGCTAAATTCACACATAAATGAGAATGCTTTTGCTTTTCCACTAAGTTACTGCCTTTGATAGACCTTTACAACTTGTCTTATATCCACCACAACACTTTGCCTTTTGAGTATCTGCTGGTGGAGAGGAGGGTGGTTTGAGTCCTGACAGTAGGGATTTAGAAATTGCTGCATTGACTCAGCCCTGGGATCTGTCTGCTCTGGGGCTCTGGAAAGCAACAACCAAAATGGGGTATTTCAAAGGGTAGCGTGAGGCCACAGAATAGATTCCTGCAACACAGAGCTGCCCCTTTCTAGCACTGGTGTTTATCCATAGAATGAGAAAAGCAAAGGTTGAGAGTTTGTTTGATCCAAGAGCACAAAAGCTGGAAAATCCCATTGCCTGGCTGATGCTTGTTAACACTGATGTTTTGTATCATCCAGGAAATCACTTGTGTGCCTGTTTTAGGAAAAACAGAGATGTGCTTACTTTAAACAGGGAGTTTATGTGATGGCTGTAAGTTACTGTAAAAATAAGTAATACTTGTGTATAGTCTCACAGCCTAATTGTGTAGAGGTCAACACAGTGAAGTTCTTGTTTGGGAAACAACCCTGGGCTGAGCTGGGAGGAGACAGCAGCAGTGGTCACTGAGGGGTTTTGGCGTGCGGAAAATGGGTATCTTTCTTGGACACTGCTGCAAGCTGTCTGAGGGAAGGAGGGAGTCTGTTCTGTGTGGTGTTTTTTTCCCTTTTTTTTTTTTTTTTTTTCCCTGCTGTTGCAAATTAGCATTTGTAAGAATTATATGTGTTTTCTCTCTCCTGAAGTCCTGAAACTATTGTTAAAACTGCTACTAAAAAAGGGATTCAGTGAACTCTCTGTGGAAAAAGAAAGAGAAATATATTCATTCCCCATCAACTATTTTAAAGTGTTGAGCTCCAAAAGCCAGAGGCCAAAAGCAAGGGGAGTTGCCCCTCTGCCATCATCTGCTCTTTCGCCACAGAGCCACAATTCTCATCTCAGCCCAAACACTTCAGCCAGACAAAAGGATCACTG